>JANHFM010008619.1:14137-31201 GCA_032468115.1 Grayia smithii
AAGACCTCCAAGGTCCCTTCCAACTATTCTATTCTATTCTATTCTATTCTATTCTATTCTATTCTATTCTATTCTATATATTGGAACACTGCTATTTTATTGTGCTATTTATTGTGAGTTGAACTAAGGAGAAATTGCTAAGGGTGAGACCAATCAAATTGGCCATGTCCACTCAGTCACATGACCACCCAGCCACGCCTACTCAGCTGATCATTAGGGCAGAGACCAGTTGTTAAGTTATTTGAATCCCACCACTGCCATTAAGAATATATTTTTACAAAAATCAATCAATCAATCAAAGCAGTGTTTGTAGCAAGCAATCATGCACAATTATTTTGCTTCTTTTCAAAGAGCAGAGGATCTTAGATTGCCAAATATATTTAAACTCTATTTTTCTTTGAAAATTGTGCCAACCCATAAATCAGATTGTAATTCACTTCCAGTTCTCTTTCTTAAAGTCTGATATTCTAATATGAACTGATATTTATGTTGTTTTAATCTTTCTTTTTCTGATATTGAAATAGATTCCATCAAGGAAAACATTTAGCATATCTATTAAAAAAGGCAAAAAAACTGTATGTGAGAAAAAAGATCAAAAAGATCAAAAACAGCTTTCCCAAAAAGTTACTCCACCGGAAAGTGAAGGTAACATCTGCAGAATTTTCTATAATACCAGCTTTAATTATGTATATGTGACTTTGTTTCAGACTAAATAATGAATGTTCTCTCCAATTGAATGGATATCATTATCATCATCATCTCTCCAATTTCAAAAAGGTGTCTTATTTTCATATATCATGCAACCATATTATTATTATTATTATTATTATTATTATTATTATTATTATTATCATATTCCTATGATAGAATGATACAAATATGTTTCATTTAGTTAGTTTGCAGAGAATTCACAAGAGAATAATCTTGTATTGCTGATACTTATTACAAAGCTTGTCTAGCACATGTCTAGATCATACATAAAGTAATGCATTTTCCCCTAAGAATTGTATGGAATCACAGAAGTTCTGCACTGGTTTACTTCTGTACCATAGATGAACTGATTTACAGATGAACACTCTGTGAAGTTACTATTATTTTATAATTGTTTTAAAAATGCTCTTTGTTTCCCATTGATTACAAGCATTTTTGTTTCTTCTCTCTTCCTAACTCTGGAACTTCAGCTAGCTTGATAGTTTTGTAACTCCACCTCAGCCAATTTCCCAAAGCTTTGCTCTTGTCTTGTTTTCCCTTTCCCCTTGGTAGGAAGGAGATTTGTGTTGTTGCACACCACAATAAGTGTGTTTGTTTTCAGAGTTTCAGTCTGGCAGAACAATCACAGATCACCTTTAAATTACTACTGATAATTTTGGGAGTGAAAATAATAGCTGGTAGTGTTATATAAGACTAAGTGCTATTGCTATAAGATTTTGAACAGCATTATCAGAAAGATTCTCTATATTACTATATAAAGTATGAATGCAGTTAATTACATGTTTTTCTATGGCTTCTTTTTTAAAAAACAAAACTATAAAATCCTTGCTAAACCTTAATAATGCAGGTAGAAAATTAAATTCATTTTTTACTAAGCTGCACATCTAAAATGCATGTAATTTATGCTGCCTAGATTTGATGAGCAGCCATATAAATCTAATACAGGTATTCCTAGACGTACAACTGTTTATCTACATAAATAAATGATGACCCCCTACACAAATCAGCACTCCATTGTTCTGGAAGAGTTTTCTAATTATAGGCCAGTCTCAAATATTCAATTTTCAAATAAAGTGATTGAGAAAATGATGATTCTACAGCTCCAATTATATCTGAATGAAATTTATTTTGGGGGCCTGTTGGTTCCAGGATATGGTAATAAATGTAGTCAAAAACTCTGATTGTGGTCTGCTAATAAAATATGTATTTATTCATCCATAAGGTCACCTTTCTTCAGTACTTAAATATGAGTAATAACTTCTTTGGAAAGTAAACTGTATATGTTATTTATTGATTGATGGTTATTTGAATATATAATTCCTAGTAAATAAATGATTAATACTTATCAAATATGTGTTCTTTTTAGAAATAAAGCATAGTACATCCAATAGTGACCAGCTTAAAGAGGATAATGAGAAAACTGCATGGAGCAGACAACAGAACTTATCCCAAAAGAAATTAAACATAGCTATACTTCCTCGAGAGGTGATATTATTTATGGATAATAAAAATGTTAAAATAAAGTAATTATGGGTGGATCTGGATAAAATAAGAATGTATTACTTACTCTTGTCCAGATTAGCCTTTGATTTCATAACTTGATTCTTTTCAATTATTTCAATATATATTTGCTTGATTTATTTTGTAGCAAAATAAACCAGCTCTCTCCCAGGCAATGAAAGTAATGTGTCTAAATGAACTAATGATCCAGAAATCTGAACTAATGATCTGAAATCAGATCCACAAATCTGAGAGTTGTTCAACATTATGTTTGGGTTGGTTCCAGAGGTGGGCTGCTGCTGGTTCGTACCGATTTGGGTGAACCACTAGTTGCAACCACGGACCCCGGCACTATCCCGTCCTATATCGCTGTGTTTTTGAAGCTGCACGCATGCGCAGAAGGCAACGCACATACGCAGAAGGACATATTTTCGGTGCTGGGCAAACCGGTTGTTACAACCAGCAGCAGCCCACCACTGGTTGGTTCATATTTAAGTATCAGCCTCGAGATTGTGATGGGTTCAGAGTTAGCCTGACAATAAGCATCACTCATGTAGAAAGACTGGCTACATTTAGATGAATTATGTAATAGTTAATTAGGTTATGTTGATATTGAATATCAGAAAATTCATATATGTAGAAAAAAATTATCAAAATTCACAGGAGAATTTCAGAAGAAAATTATTTAAATTACACATATTCCAATATCTGCATATAATTTTTTTTCTTCTGTTACATCATGTCAAATTCTTGGAGACTAACAGGAAATGTCCTGGCAGTTTTCTTGACAACTATACAGAAACAAGATATAAAGGGGATTGTGAACAGTTTTAAATATATTGCCAAATTTGTGGCATAATCATTCACCTGATAAAAATTATTCATTCTGAATGTTGCTTTAGTAATAAATCTAATAGTCGTGTTTATTTACTTTCCAGTCACACCCAGCTTGCCATGGTCCTGACTTTACATGGCATCGCTTCAATATTAGTGGTCATAGTCCACTAATTCAACATTACTTCCAGAAACATGGTACTGAATCAAAATCAGGATGTGACATCTTTCTTTCTAGGAGGGAGATATATAAACCAATGCCATATCCTTATGAAGTTCAAAAGGGAAATATTGATGGAAAATTCTTAAGACTGAGCTTCTTGGCTCACTACTATAATTCTTTCCAGTATAATATTTAAGAAATGCATGTTAAATTTACATATATGTGTCTAGGTCATTTTGGGAACCCATTACTGTACTTTTCGGAGTATAATGCACTTCTGACCCCCAAAAGTGGGTGAAAATTGTGGTGCATCTTATACACTAAATGTTGCCGAAGCCCTGCCCCGCTCTTCAGCCGTTTTTAGCCTCCGCACATCGCATTTTCGGCCTCCGTATGCCCCTTTTTGGCCTTCATGCTTCGCATTTTCAACCGGTTCCAGGCGGCAGGAATCAGTGGTGGCAGTAATCCCCACCTCCTGGAACTGGGCAAAAATGCAAAAATGCAAAAATGCAAAAAAAGGCCAAAAATGGGGCGTACAGGAGGCCGAAAACACAAAGCGTGGATGCCGAAAACGCAATGCATGGAGGCCAAAAATGTAACGCACAGAGGCCAAAAATGCAAAGCACAGAGGCGGTGATTAGCAGCAATGTGCCATGGTGATCCTGGCAGCCTGGAATGGACTAAAATGGAGTGTACGAAGGCTGAAAATGCAATGCACAGAGGTGGTGATGGGCTGTGGTGATCCCCACAGCCTGGAACAGCTGATTGGTGATATTCTGGGAGGCCGATCCAACTGCCGATCAGTTACTCGTGCCCAATCACGCTGTGATAATGTGCTGAAGCTGACCAGGCTGTTTGCTGTTTCCTTCAAGGACGCTAGCCAGGTGAATACCAATGAATGCTGGTAGGCAGAGGCAGATTTTTTTGTTATTGTTTTCCTCCCCAAAAACTAATGTGTGTCTTATACTCCAGAGCGTCTTATACTCTGAAAAATATGGTACTTTTTTTGTGTGGTTTGCTTAAGAAAAAAAATTCTAAGTAGAAATTTCCTTTACATTTAAATTCACTGAGTCTGTCAAAACATATGCAGAAGTGATCAAGGAAAGTTTTCATATCCTCCATCAGAAGCACAAAGCCTTCAGAAAACATTATTGGCAACAATACAGAGAAATGAGGAAATTTGATGAACAGTACAAATGTAATCAGCAACTTTACAGGTACCCAAAAGTGTATATTAAAACTGTTTAATTTTATGCATATAATGCCCACATTTTAAAACTGTTTCTGGATGTAGATATGGCTTATGTAACAGCCACGTTATTTTCTTCCTCTATACTTTCAATTTTTGTTTCATACCATCTTGTGTGATGATCTTACCTATTCTTTTGAATTGGCTGGCATTGCTTTAATAAAGAATTGAAATGAATTCTAGCATCATGATATCAACATGAGGGAAACAGGGCTCCCTCTAGGAATTTCCTGTTTCTTACACAATACATTTATTGTTAATTCTTATTTCTTCATTGACCACTATGAATTATTCATTACACTAACCAATACATTGCTTTAATGATTTTTGTATTTGTTTGCTCCCATATACTTGATTTGCCCTGAGCTTCACAGTTCAACAAAATCCAAGCTTTTACTTTGTAACATCCATGTGTACTCTGTAAGAATTGCATTTCTGTTGTGTGGATGTTATTCTCTTCCTGAAATTAATGTGATTTTCTTTAATTTGGAAAAATCCCAGTAACTTAAATATATTACTGTACATTTCCTATACTGGAGAAGTTAACTGCTTAAATACTTTTAATAAAATGACAGGAGCAAGTTCTTATACTACCCTCACTCCTGCAGTCCAGTTTCCTCCACATCGTCATCCCTCACCCATTATATTTCAAAGAAATATTCTATGAAAAAAATTCAATATCTCATAAGTAGATGGATTGTAAGTAAGTAACTTGGACTCATTGTGAAAGGTTTTATGAATGTACATATATGTGCATATATTTCAAGCATTTACGAGTTGCCTGAGAGCTTTATTAGAAAATATGGCTTCAATCTTTAGCTGCAATCATAACCAAGGGGGTCTTCTCAGCTTTAAAATTCAAATAATTTATCTTCTGCTACTTTATGCTCAAGTTAATTTCAATTTTTCTCCTATCATCTTGTTCTGCAGAGAAGCTATAAAAGAAGAGATGAAAAAGAGAAAGAAACAAAAACAAAAAGAATTGCTTTCTTTGAGGGATCGGCAGAATAGCTCAATACCTTCATCCCTGTTTTCAAAAGATTCATCGGGGAAACACCGTAGTTAACCTAGATCTCTCCTTTTGAACTGACATTGATTGAGTTCAGTGGAAGCATGTTACAGAAACGACAATTTAAATAAAATTAAAAAACCTAGGCTTGGTATTGTATGTAAATATTGCTAATTAGAAATAAATGAGTGCTACTACATTAAGGGGAAAGAATATGATTATGTTTGGGGAATATTACGATATAATTTATTTTATTCCTTTTGAATATGATATGTATAATTCTTTCTTTGATTTTGTTGTATCTGTTTAATTCTTTTTCAGTTTAAGAACATATTGACTCTAAATTGGATTATTTACAGCTTTTCTAACACCAATTTCATAATAGGTATAACATAACGGCAGTACTTTTCTTTAGAATTATTGTTGGGGGTGTTACTTAGAACCCTGACAATATCTAAATTTGGAGTGTTTAATTTGTTAACTGAAGTCTACGTTTTAGCTCCTAATGAAACTAATGTGCAAGGTGTTATTTTTCTTTGTTCTTCCATATTAGCCCCAGTAAATGAAGTTTAAAAAACCATCTCTTTTTAAAGAAGAGCATTTCCAAATATTAAAAATTGTATTATACTAGTATGTCTATAATAAGTTGTAATTATGTTGTAACTTAATTATGTTGTGATTAAATCGTGACAACAATAGATATGGATTGTAAATATATAATTAAGAGAAATTATTTCTATTCTATTTGTCAGAATATTGTATTAGGTTTTGAGCACTACCTTTCAAGGAGGATATTCCTAAACTGGAGCATATGCAGAGAGCAACCAAGATCATTAGTGGCCTAGAAGTTTACATTTGTGAGGGAAAACTGGGGAGACATGATAGGTCTCCTCAAGTGTCTGAAGGGCTGCAATTGTGTGCAGCAGAATTTATCAAGTTGTTCCTGAAGATATACCAAGAAAAATTGATCTTAAAGAAGGTAGATTTTAGTTTATCACAAGAAGAAGAAAAAAATCCTAATAGTTAAAGCTGTTTTGTTCTGCTCTTAATTGTTAAAAAGCTTTTCCCTAAATCCATTATTCTGTGTTCTTTAGAATGGTATGCCAGTGTTTCCCAATCTTGGCAATTTACTGTGGAATTCTGGGAGTTGAAGTCCACACATAGCAAAGTGATCAAATTCAAAAAGCACTGTCTGAGAAGCTAATTTCTTTTTTCCCTCCAATTTGGGAGCCCAGCAGTTGTAAATTGTGCCTCCGAAGTTGATGTCTGAGCTGCAGGTCAGTCTGTTTCAACTTGGGTTAAACTCAGCTGCATATAAAGCAAGGTCTGAGCAGCATTTTAAGTGAAGGGAAATCAGCATCTCTGTCCCTAAAGCTGCAGATTATTTCCCCCCCCAGGTTTTCTCTCCCAGCCCAATTTACTTCCAAAATTACTAAAATGTTACTAACAAGTTGGCATGAAGGTAACATGAGGAGAGAACTGAGAGGAAATAAACTTTAGGTTTCTAATTTACCACAGAGCCTAACTTTACCCATCTAATTTGCCTCATAATAGAATGTCTGATGAGGAAGCCACAGAGGTGTGAATAGGGGAAATCTGAATGCTATTCTGAGCTCCTTTGTGATAAAAAAAAAATGTAACTTTTAAACTGAAGATAAAGGAAAGCGGCCTTTGCAAACTTTACGCTTCCAGTTTTCATTCTCATTCTGAGACAAGACCCCAGAATAAGATTTGGCCTCAATAGAAAAAATATGTATTAAAATGTGTTCTAAAAGGATGAGGATTACATAAAACTTGTATACCATATACCAGTTTTTTTCAAAGTTGCACTTTAAGCAATATATTATTTCTCATTTATTAGGGTTTATTTATTTATTGCAGATAGAGACAGGAAAATGTGGCCTTGATAGAAGTGAACAACACTTTTATGTGTATTTGATGTACAATTATGTAATAAATATATTGCATAATTATTATTTATGTACACTACACACATACATATTTATACTCTATGTACACACACACACAATTATAATACAGTAGTGTAATTTGAAGATGATTAGATGTTATACAATGCACCATAATAAAATTCACTGTGAACATAATAATTTATTGTTACCATAGTTTTATTACCACATTGGTATATCCTGCATTTATTGTTATTGCTATTGTTAATTGGGATTTTATCTTGCAAACAGCGGGTTTTAGTCTTTAATTGGTCAAACTATGTTCCCTTGCCATCCAGCTAAGTCAGATTGCCTCCTATGAATATTAAAGTTAAAACATATACTTAATATATAGTGTTTGAGGACTGCTTTCATGTATTATAGCATTCATAATTACAGTGAACTGGATGTGAAAGAAGTTTTTTTTTAAATTTCTCAAATTGTGTTGGAAAAATTTTGGTAATCTTTTTCTCCTTTTGAATCTTCTATTTGAAAAGATTTAAATCAGTGCTTAGTCAAAGATCAGATCATTGTGGTGAGTGGTATATCTATTTTTGAATGAAATTCATCTTAGTTAATGTATTTCAGCAATCTGCTTAGCCCCTTCTAGGCTAGCATAATATGGTAAATATCAAAAATTCATAAAATAATTAGCTTATTTATGCTTTTTAGCAGTATTGAGTTGATTTCTGCAGCACTGACTGAATTCTATTAGTTCTATTTTCACAATGAAATCTGTAGAAGACCAAGTTGTACAAGAAGAACTAGGATACCAAGATGAAGAGGTATGGAAGTATATTTGGTTCAGTAATAATTTTCAATGTAAGCTGTCTCTTGAGAAAATCCCATACAAGAAATGTAATAAAATGGATAGTTCATCTACAAATAATAAATTAAATGTATATCTGTGTATATAGTCATTACTTATCAGCATCAAAAGAATAAGAGCTACCGGTAGTTGGCAACAGGCAGGTGACCTCAGCTGAGAACAAAAAGTTAAACAGGATTGGACTTGGTACCTGAGGAGGTATCAGGACTGTAGACTAATTAAAAACTTGAGACTTGGATGGGAAGAATCAGGCTGAACCTAAAGCCAAATATGATGGAGTTTGCATTTATTCATCAAGATTGTCAACTAGTTCCTGTGTTTCCTTTGGATGGTATGACTGTCCTAAGCAGGTAATTGTATAACCTGGATGTTCTCCTTGATTCACAGTTACTACTAAATATACTTAAGATATAGTTTACCTTTTCCCACATGTAATTAGATAGATTAGGGGTTTAAAAATATCAAAATGTATCAAGTGGACGAGTCTTTGCATTGGTGAATTCATCCTTGTTGGAGGGATCATTGCTTGCTCCTTTTTAAGAGATGTTTGTCTATACCTATTCAAGAAATCATCGCTGGACCCTCCATGTTGAACAATTTTCATCCAATCTCCCACTTGCTTTTAGGAAAGGTGATTGAGAAAGTGGTGGCATTGCAACTGTGGAGGATCCTGGAGGAAGCAGATTATTTGGATCCTTTTCAGTCGTGTTTCAGGCCCAGAAACAGGACTGAAACTGCATTGGTCACACTCATGGATTATGTCTGACGGGAGCAAGATGGTGGCAGTGCTTCTATCCTTGCTCACCTTGACCTCTCAGCAGTTTTCAATACCATCAACCATGGTATCGTTTTGGGCCAACTTGAGGAGTTGGGTGGGGAGTTTTGTGCTGTTTGCCCTCCCTCCAAGGCCAGTCCAAACTCGTATTGATAGGAAATGAAAAGTCTACTCATGGCCCCTTTGTGGGATGCTACAGGGCTCAGTGCTCCTTTTCAACATCTACATGAGCTCACTGGGTGAAATCATCCATCTCCATGTAATGAGGTATTACTAATATGCTGACAATACCAAGTTATATATCTCCATTCCTGATGAAATGAATTTTATAGTGGATGTCCTTTCACAATGCCTGGATGCTGTGGACAACAGCTGGGTAACAACAGACTTTAACTGAACCCAGTAAGAGAATGGATAGTCTCTTCTGTTCCTGGGAGTTTACCATCCTTGGTCTTGGATGGAGTTGCACTGCCCCAGTCAGACCCAGTGCATAACTTGGAGGGTCTTCTTGGACTCATGATTCCTGCTCAAAAGCAGGTGGCAGCCATGGCCAGGAGACCCTTTGCCCAACTCCACATTGTGCACCAATTAAGCCCTTTCCTGGACAGGGAAGCTCTATGTTCTGTCACTCATAACCTGGTCATGTCCTGATTGGACTATTGCAATGTGCTCTACATGGGGCTATTCCTGAAAAGTGTTCAGAAGTTTCACTGGTGCAGAGTGTAGCCATATGGGCCGTATTGGGTGCCCAAAGAAGGACACATACTATATAACACCCTTGCTCCATGAACTGCATTGGATACCAATTTTCTTCTGGGTCCAGTTCAGGTGTCGGTCATCACTTATAAAGTTCTACATGGCATAGGATCAAATTACCTACAGAACTGGCTTCACTCACCTCATCAGCCTGTCTCTCTCAATTAGGCAGAGAAGATATACTGCATGCCCTGTCAGTCAAAGAATTTTGACTTGTGGGGTCTTGGAAGAGAGCCTTCTTGGCCACTGCCCCCGCTTTATAGAACATCCTATCCCCAGAGGTGAGGATAGCACCCCCTCCCCCCAGTATCTTGACCTTCTGCAAAGGAGTTGCTCTGCAGCCTTGGGGGGGGGGCACAGAAGACCATGCAACTGTGGTGCTAGCTAGTCCCATGAGGAATCCCCCCACATACCTGTAATAACCATCTTGGGATGACCATTTTAGGATTTTTTTTTTCTTTTCCCCTTTTGGTGTTAATTGTCATTCTATAATTTTAAACATTTTAAACCTAATTTAATTTAAATTTTTATACAATGTTTTATTTATTGGTTATATCCTGTCTTTGGAGGAGATGGCAGTTTAAAAATAGGAATATAAATAAGTAAATAAATAAAATAACCAATATTCTGTTCTCATGTTACAGGAATCATTTTTCCAGGACATTGATCTGTTACAGAAGCATGGAATCGTAAGTACATTCAGGGATTAAACTACAATGCTATAGCAACAGCAAAGTGGATGTTTTCTCAATGGATGTAAACTCTTTTGATATACTTAAACATGATTCTCTCTTTTGGTCTTCTATTATTTACACTTATATTTATCCTAATCCTTTTTTTCTATCTGTGCTAAAGGGAGGAGATTGTGTATATGTGTGTTTTTATCTGTATTTTTGTGAAACTGGTTTACATGTGGTTTACATGTGTGTAAGAGAGAATGGCTGGTGTGAGAAAGAATACTTGACATAAATGAATATTGTAAAGATAATACCATATTTTAAAGACAAATAATTTATTATTTTTAAAAAACCCTATCATTATTTTTTTATAAATAACTCAAGGCAGCTTTTATACCTAATTTAGGTGGGACTAGAATTCAGTCTCTTAGTTTCTAGCTTGGTGCCTTAACTATTAGACAAAACTGTCTTTTCCTCACCATGCCTTTTTTGATGTATGGATTGTGGTAGTGAATTTATACATATATAAATTTATAACTTTTCCTCCTGTACATGTTTATTGGTGAAAGAGGGATGGAATCTGCAGCAATGGTTTCACCTAGTGTTGGCAAGATGAGACTGACAAGATGAAGAAATTATTCCAAAAAATATTTATTTCCAGAAAGATCATCTTAAATTCAGGGTCATCTTTCTTTCACTACTTTAGACCATGTTTATTTCTTTCGCAGAATGTAGCAGACATTAAGAAACTGAAATCAGTAGGAATTTGCACAATCAAAGGGATTCAGATGACAACTAAGCGGGCATTATGTAATGTGAAGGGACTTTCGGAAGCCAAAGTGGAGAAGATAAAAGAAGCAGCCAACAAACTTATAGTAAGCAAAAATTATCCCACTAGATTTTCTTTATCGTTATTTCCAACAGGAAACCTAAGAATGTACAGATAGTCCTCAACTTTAGTCTATGTGATACACTCAACTTAAATATACCACATTTTCTAGGCAAGTATTTAATTCTACACTTTCCTAGTTTTCTTTTTCTTTTTTCGCTCCTCAGAAAAAGCAAAAAACACTAAGATTTGACATTGTCTTGCATTGTGTTACCCTAGTTCTCAAGTTTGGAAAATTCTGATAAAATTATTCAAAGTTATTAGAAATTAATGCTGATATGTGTGTGTCTGTGTATGTGTATAGCCTTTTAGTGAGCTAGACAGCAAACAAATGTATACATATACATGTACATATACAGATACAGATACAGATATATATAAATGTATTTAAATATAAAATGGGTTTGCCACCCAGCTCACTATAAGGAAACTCTGGGTGGCTTACAATATTAAAATAAAACCATAAATATATGTATAAATATATAAAAGTATATTAAAAATTACAATAAAATACAAATTACAACTAAAAATGGGAAGGGAGGAGACTATACGAGGGGGAGATAGGAACTCTATTAATTGATCAACTACCTCCAGGCTTGATCAGGGCTCCAAGCCAATAGGCAGAACCAGGTCTTCAGGCTCTTACAGAAAGTCAGAAGGGGGGAGCCAATACGACCTCAGGGGGCAACATGTTCCCCCTGAGAACAAGGACTGGGGCCACAGCAGAGAAGGCTTGTCTCCTGGACGCCGACAGCAGAATTTCTTGACTGATGGAATCTGCAGCATGCCTCCACTGCTGGCATGGATGGGGCGGATCTGTCCCATAGAGGTGAGATGGTTCCTCAACTAATCTGGACCCATGTATGCAAGGCTTTATAGGTAATAATCAATACTTTGAATTGTACCCTGTAGCAAACCAGTAGCCAATGCAACAATCAGAACAATGGTGTAACATGGGCCACTTTAAGATCCTCAGGGATTGGGCACACTGTCCCACTCTGCACCAGTTAAAGCTTTCAAATGCTTTTCAAGGGTAGCCCATATAGAGCACATTGCAGTAGTCTAAGCATGAAATGACTAGGGCTTGAATGACTGAGTGCCGGGACACCTAATCCAGGAAAGGCTGCAAGTGATGCACAACCCAAAGTTGTCTTCTAGGCATGGCTAGAAGAGTTTTGAGTCCAAGAGAACCCCCAAATTGCAGACCATGTCTGTCTTAGGTAGTGCCACCCCATCCAAACCAAAGCAAAGACCTACATCTTTAAGTCCATGTACCCAGTGTCATTTGGGCTTTCCAGGGTTCAGCCAAATCCTGTTGTTCCCCAGGCTCCTATAGCTTCCAACATTAATATCTTTTTCCTGTTCTTCCTATTTAACACTTTTTCTTAAAACAAATAGTTTGTGAAGAAACTGGATTTTGTAAATTAATAACCAATTGTTTCAAAGTAATTTGGATTCAGTCTTCCTCAGATCCTGCTTTGATTCAGTCACCTTACAAATCAATCCAATTCAGGTAGGAATTCTGCCATATCTAATACATATCCTTAATTTACTTTATGACATGTTTTGATAGTTTGCTGCATGGAATCAAGCCTTGCAATGTCTAGTCATAGTAAACAAATGGTGAAAACCTAGTTCAACTCAAGAATCTGAAATGATCTTGTAAACAGAATATAACAGTAAAAAGTTATTGCTTTTTACAAAATAAGCATTAACTACTTTATTGAGATTTTTAAATTCAGGAGCTGTCCTATACACATTTGGAAATACACCCCACAAAGTATTATGTAAATTACATTGAATAACATATTCAGAACTTCAGGTAGTCCTTGACATATGACCACAATGAAGACCAAATTTTCTGTTGTTAAGCAACACAGTTGTTAAGTTGCAAAAGACTCTCCTAGCCACAATATCACCTACTCTTTGAGCAGGAGTTATGGGTCTAGGAGAACCCCCAAGTTGCACACTGGATCTGTCTGGGATAATGCAATTCCATACATATTTAATGATTATAAACAATTTTATGACCTTTCTTGCTACAGTTGTTAAGCAAATCACTGCAGTTAAGTTAGTAACACAGATATTAAGTGAATTTGGCTTCCCTATGACTTCGCTTGTCAGAAGGTTGCAAAAGGTGATCACATGATCCTGAGACACTGCAACCATAATAAATGTGAGTCAGTTGTCAAACATCTGAATTTTAATCGGAACCATAGAGATTCTGCAATGGTCGTTAAATGTGAAAAACTAGTGTCACTTTTTTCAATGTCATTGTAACTTTGAACAGTCACTAAAACTGTTGTAGATCAGGGGCAACTTGTTCACTACTATCACTACTATATGGTTAGGAGTTTTGATCAAATATTATATAATTGTTTGCTCTTACTACTTGCATTATATGTTCAGTGTACAAAGCAATTTATAAATATTAAATGATCATGACTTCAAGACATATTAAATAGTTTCATTTTCCCCCCCCAGGAACCAGGGTTTCTGACTGCTTTTGAGTATAGTGAAAAGCGAAAGATGGTATTCCATATTACCACTGGAAGCCAGGAATTTGAGTTAGTAAACTGACAACCCCATACCCCTATTTTTTTCATTTCTTTCATGCTCAAGTTCTTATTGAGTTTTTATTTTTACTTATTTATTTTTTATTCTTTTGATTTTAATTTAGTTTCAGCTGACTATCTATGCTGCCCCACTCACTCACACTCATGTCAGTTTGGTTTATGGAGGGTTTTATTTGTCTTCCCCTGGCAGTTCTCTTCACCCGGCTTTAGAATTGTCTCAACCAAAGCCAGCCACAAGCAAGCCAGTTGCAAAACCCGTCGCTATGGGTTCGCTCATGCGCTCACGCTTGCATGCACTATGCTTCTGCATGTGCGCAGAAGCGTCCAGTGCAGATGGGCGGAGCCTCCTGCTACCGCCACTACCGGTTCGCTGATCCGGGTACAACCAGTAGCAACCCACCACTGGAGCAAGCCCAGATTGGCAATGGCCAATTAGTCCACAACACGAATAGCAAGCTGCTCAAACAGTAAGTCCAACAAATGAACATAAACCCCCAGGAAAACTTAAAGTACATCCAGGTTAGCTGACAGGTTATGGAAATTTAGAGTCCCAGGAAACTTGAACGAGCATATAGCCACGACCCACACATATTGCTTCCAGCAATGCCTCCCTCTGCCTGCCATGCTAAATATCTCCCAGTGCAGCCTATCAAGAGGGGTGAGGCCTCCATTTCTCTGCCCTGTGTGCTCTGAGATTCACCATGGCAGGCAGCTCCTTCCCCTCTTCTTCACTGATCTACAAGCTGTCCCCAGTCAAAGCCTCTTCTGCTGGCAGTTCAGGGTCAGTAATTCCTGACGTGCCAGGAATTATCTCATTCTCTCTTGAGCTGGCCTCTGACGAAGCATTGCAGGAGTTGTCCAAAGGAGACATCACATTATCTTTATTGCCTCAGTAGTACCATAATTAAGCATTTAACAGTGCCCCCGACATGTAATCTTAGTCCCAGAGATTACACTTTCTATTAGGTAAAATGAAAAACTGTTAGAGAATGGGCCAAATTCTGCTTATTAAGGGACAAGTTATTTTAAAATTAATTAAATTAATATATAGCATACTGTATAAAAAATTGACAATCAATAATGGGGCACGTGTTACATTTTTAGACAGTTCCAGTCAGTAGGGATCGGTGGCAGTGGCCAAAAATGAGTGTGCAGAGGCCAAAAATGCAATGCGTGGAGGCCGACAAGGTGACGTGCAGAGGTGGCAATTGGTGGCAATGTGTTGTGCCGATCCCCGCAGCCTGGAACAGGTCTAAAATGGCTGAAGGGTGGGGGCAGGCAGGTGGGCAGGGCTTTGGCAACATTCAATGTATAAGACACACAGACATTTCCACCCACTTTTAGGGGGAGGGGAAGTGCATCTTATACTCTGAAAAATACAGTAATTACTCTTCTTTATATTTCCCTCTTATGCAATATCATATATCAAGTAAATAATTGATTTTGCTACCATCTCTGATGTTGTTAAAGTTACATTCTAGTATTTTTCATTTTAAGCAATACATTATTCCTAGATAATTTAGTACCGTAAATACTTTATCAGCTCCCATTCTGTCAGATACAAGCAACCAGATCTACATATGAACAGTCAGTTAGTTGTTTTATTTCTCAAGCCTATAAACAGCCTATTGCATCTGGGTGAGACTAGATAAGATTCAATGGCATTCAAGGGGTGTTTATCAAACTGCTTTCTTGAGCCCATGTAGGAATTCCAGACTAATTTCTTGTTTGTCTCCTCCCCCTGGCTTGGCCAGTCTTAGTCCTATACATTCCATGATTTTAAGTTTTTTTCTTCTTTCCAGTAAACTCCTAGGTGGTGGGATTGAAAGCATGGCTATCACAGAAGCCTTTGGAGGTTAGTGAACATATTGGGGAATAATTCCCTAAACTAAAGGAATTATAAGTATATTGAACAGGCACTATATTTTCATTTGTTTGTCAATATTTAAGTCATAGTCTTTTTAGAACTGGAAGGAGCTATATCTTTTTTTGTATTTTGGGACCTACTATATATGTAAGTAAAATATATCAGATTGTAGTATATCTAGATCAGTTTTCTTAGTGTGATACCATTCAGGTTGGGTAGAATTTCTTGAAGATATTTGGATTGTGAATTTTTATGGTAGTCATTCCAGAGCATCTTTAGCATGCCTAATTGGTAAAGCTGCTTTAAACCTTTAAATTCATTATTAAAATTACTAAATGCCATCTTAATAACATGTAAATATTTTTAAAGTATTTGAAATCGGTATCACTGCATAAATGTTGTTTTTAGTTGAAGTGAATGGAACCTCAAGTAGATAATAGGTAGTTATCCACTAGGTAGGCCATACCAGAAAAATCAACTTCACAGGACAACTAAATATTATAGTGACAGAATCTTGCAATCTTCTTTCTTATAGTGAATCAGGAGGACTGTCTGAATCACTCCTGAATACTATCTTCTTCCTCAGACTTCAAGAATATTTCAATCCTATCTCCATATTACTGTCAAACTATCTGCCACACAGAAGTGTCCCTTCTGAGTGGTTTTCATATCAATTTCATAGGATAATGGAGTTCTGCATATTATCATGATATAGAATTGATCCTTCCATTATGTGAGAATATTTTTATATAAATATATAAATCCTTAGAAAAGGGAATTCATCTGAACACTGGAGCTTTTGTGCCAGTAAACTGATATGGTTTCAAAGTATTATTATTATTATTATTATTATTATTATTATTATTATTATTATTATATTTATTTGTTGAGTACATATTAGATAATATACATAAATATAAGCATGAATTGAAAACATAAAATGAATACAATTAAAGGAAACATTAGGGATGGTAGACACACTGGTGCTCTTATGCACGCCCCTTACAGACCTCTTAGGAATGGGGTGAGGTCAACACCTTAGACAGTCTAAGGTTAAAGTTTTGGGGGTTTGGGGATGAAACCACAGAATCTGGTAGTGCATTCCAAGCATTAACAACTCTGTTACTGAAGTCATATTTTCTGCAATTGAGTTTGGAGCAGTTCACTTTACGTTTGCATCTATTGTATGCTCTTGTATTGTTGTGATTGAAGCTGAAGTAGTCATTGACAGGTAGGACATTGTAGCAGATGATTTTATGAGCTATGCTTAGGTCATACCGAAG
>JANHFM010008626.1:2074-12724 GCA_032468115.1 Grayia smithii
TTTATTCTTTTTGTAAATTGTTTCAATTTTGAATTTTAATTTTTTATATTCTGTATGTTTCTTTTCTGTTTTTAACCCGAGTCGTGGGAGAGGGGTGCCATATAAATTTAAATAAATAAATAAATAATAAATACAGTGGTGTTAAACCATGCAGAATTGATAAAAAACTGTAGGGCATCAAGACTGTTAGAAGCTAAAATCCTTAGCAAGTCATTTTGCATCTGAAGGTGACTCCATCTCCAAAAAGTGAAGCTAAGGTCTTTATAGCGCCCTACTTATTTTGTCCTTCTCTGAAGTCTTTCTTCGCTGTGCTCCAGCTATATCAAGTAGCATGTTTTCTAAAGGCAGTTGAAGGAAAAGGTTAAGCACAATTCTTGGGGTAAAACAGCTCTAGAATCTTTTTGATGAAAAACATACAATATTATGATTAATAAGCGCGAGAGGTGGGTCATTTTGTCTCTACACTCTTAAGGGTATAGTATCATCCCAACTCGTCGTCGTCTTCAATGTCTTTGCAACCAGGGAAATGGGTCTTTCATCTCAAAGTCAACAGCAAAGAAACCCAGATTAATTTAATAAAACAATAAATAAAGGAGAGAACTTCTGGGAATCTTGGAGATGAACCTTCAGAGACCCAGGGCAACGCAGCTTTCCCGCCGCCAGCAGAAGAGTATGCAGCACGCAGGCGCAACGCATTCTCAACCCCTTCCTCCTTCGCAAACTGACAGCCTTTTCTTTTACTTCCCTTCCCGGCCGCCATAGCCCCTGCTAGTGGAGCCCGTGCAGGCCTTCCGTCCCTCTCCCTCCCCCGGCTAGGAGAGGAAGAGAAAGGCAGGGACGGGACAGGAGTCGGATTACAAGATGGCGGCTGTGCCGCGGCGTTAGTGGCTGCTGCTGCTAGTTGGTACTGCTGAGGCAGAGGAGCAGCGGCTCCGACCTGAACGTCATGAAAAGCGGCGAGTTAAAGGCCTCCTGAGTGACGCTCTCAGCCCCCGGCCGGTCCTTCCCCCGTCCCTTGCGATCGGGCCGGGGCCCCACCATGTCGGATACCCGGCGGCGGGTGAAGGTCTACACGCTCAACGAAGAGCGGCAATGGGACGACAGAGGCACCGGACACGTCTCGTCCACATATGTGGAGCGGCTCAAAGGGATGTCGCTGCTCGTCCGAGCCGAGTCGGACGGTGAGAAAGGGGAAGGATAATGGCAGGCGGGATGGCGGCAGCTGCTAATCTCTCTGGGACAATAGAGCCCAGCCAGGGGAATGGGAAACAACCCATGGGAGAGTTCGGCCACCGCCACCTCACACACCCTAGGCTGAGGCTACGGATTCCTTCCCCATATCTAGTCTCTCTTTTATAGTTAGGCGAAATTGTAGGGTCAGGTTATTGGACTCCCTCACCCCAAATGTTCAGGCTTCCATCCCTAAACCCTTAAGCACCTTGATAGTTCCCTCAATTCATGCATGTTATAGTTAGGGAACCTTACTGACTGCTTTAAAGGATTCATTTGTTCTAGTTAATTATAAAAGTTATTTGGTAACTCCTCTGCCAGTTAATTGGGCGACTTCGGGAAAAAGATACTAAATGTGTTGTGAGGAGTAGGAAACGTTAACTTCTAGAAAACTTTCAGAACTTTCATGATCCTAAACTGGTGGTAATTGTTACTGATTGAAGATGATCTGGCTAATGATTTTTATAGGCCTTTCGTAGTACAGATTTATACTTTCAGATACTATTAGCTTTTCAGATATGTCCCAGCACTCAGGATTGGTTTTCTCCAAAGCTTGTCTTGATGAGAAGACTTTTTTAGTAGCATTCCAGTTTTTTTATTTTCTTTCAATTTTACAGTATTCTTCAGGGATTTGCTTATTTTCCATCATCTTACATCTAAACTTTATTTTAAGAAATTTAGTGCGTTTAATGTGGAGCAAAGAAAGTAATGTTTATGGCATTTAAATTTTAACATAATTAAATTGTTACTTTTTAGTGTGACAAACTGTAATTTTTCACTTGAAAAAATTGTACTTTGTGTTATTCTATTTTTCTATTGTTTAGAATGTTGGGTTATTTTTTTCTTACATTTTAAACTTTTATCCAATTTATTGTCTTGTTGTTTTTGAGTGTATCTGAATTAAGGGCATTATATTTCAGTAGAAGTGACCTAAAACTATACTTAAAGAAAGCAAAATATTCAAAATTGCCTCTACTCATTAATTTGGCTGTACTTGGTGGTGAAAAGAAGAAAAATAAACATTTGTATCAAATTTTATATGCTAATGAAGGCCTTTTTTCTGTTTCAGTATTTTTATGGTAAAGCCATGATAGTTTGTTTTCAAAATTAGAAAGGCTGTTTTTAGAAGAGGAAAATGTATTGATGTTGTTAATGAACAAGTGCTAATGTACTAAATAAATCTTGTGAACCTTGGAAGTGATTGCTCGAGAGCTGTTGCCATGAAACGTGATTGCTTAGACACAGTATATAATACATAAATTCAGGATTACATAATTTAGCTTTGTAAATATACTGTAATGTATGTTAGCTATCAAAGAAAAAGAATATATTTTTTCATAGATAAGTAAATTGTGCATAGCTTGAGAAAGGCACACTGAAATTTTATCTTAAAATTCCCAGATTTGATCACTGTGTTTGCATAAAAGTTATAGAATAAAGTACAGTCCTTAAAGTGGATAATTATTACTTAAGTTGCCTAAGACTTTTTATTTACTTACTTAAGTTCTTGGTGGATTTTTTTCATCATTTCAGGTTCACTCTTGTTGGAATCGAAGATAAATCCAAACACTGCGTATCAAAAACAACAGGCATGTATTTTTTTCTATATTTCAACTATGTTACTATTATTGAAAATACTATTTAAAAAAAAAAAGTCTGGCAACTGTGTTAACCATTGCTGAATGGTCAACTAGATATATATATATATATCAAAATCTTAGTTGTCCACATACTGATAAAGGCAAGCCAAGAGCTATCTATATTAAATATTGGAGATTAATATATGAAAGTACTATCTTTTACATTTACATTTTGGACCCTAGAAGGACACCACTGCAACAGTGCTTGCCCTCTGAAACAAGACTCCCTCTACCTCTGAGTTTCAGATGTCCCCACTGCTGTTTAGAAGAGCCAAGAACACCTGGCTCTTCACTCAGGCCTTTGGTGAGGGAGAGTGAAATGACTTGCTTCATCAGACTTGCCATCTTTTTATTTTTATGTTTTATTGATTTTATTATAATTTCTTGTTTGTTGTGAGCCATACAGAATTATATGTTGGGCAGCACCAAACTGCCCATTAAACTGTCATTACTTTTCTGTTTTCTGTTCAGCTTTAATAATACTATTTGGTGTTTTGTTTTTTTTATCAATACATTATTATTTATTTTGTAAAGTACTAGTTTACATATTACTCCATGCTGAATGCAGCTGTTCAGCTATTTATTACAACCCATATGGATGTTCATCAATCTTCAAAGTTTTATGCCAAATATCTAGTGGGTTACAGTTTGGAGTGATGACTTGCATACATCTTGGTGGGTTGCAATTTGTGCAAATCTCAAATTATTTCTATTTTATTCTAGTCGTTAATGATTTCTAACAGATTCCTAATAGATTTCTAACAGATTACATAAAATGGTAAAGTCTCTTTCAAGTCAAGTTCATTCTGTGAAGACTTCCATGGGCACATCTGTGTAGTTTTCTTCATAGCATTACAGAAGCAGTTGGCTGTTACCAATTTCCAGGATATTTTGTTGACTTCCCAGCCTAGCCTACAGTCCCTTTAATAAAAATCTCCCATCAAACTACGGGCTTGATATTAACTTCAAAACCAGACAAGTCAGCTACTGCTTTACTATTTTTACTCTTATGTTAATTCAACTAAAATGTATTAGCTGAATTCGTACAGCCCATAAACCATGGTTGAAATTGTGATTCAAATGAATAAATTACAGATGGCTGTTTATGCATTAGGTTAAACAATGAATCTTGGTTTATAAATTACAACTGTGGATACATAGATGATGATAAACTATAAACCAGCAAACCATATTGTTGCTTGGAGCAGTGTGTGAACCCAGCCATTAAAAGTGTTAAATATTTTTAATAGATATCCCAAGTATTATCAGAGGATACTTTTACTAGATCAGTTCCTCGTTAAGAGGATAAATTAAGAGATAAACTATCATTAGTATTTGGAAAAGATCTTTATAATCTAAATTAAGAGTGTATAGTGAATGTTCAAATACAATATATGCAAATCAAAATTAAACTGCATCGAAGAATTTATAAACTATCTAGTAGCAAAATTTTATTACAATGTAAGAAATTTTAGGTTTTGTAACTTCTAATTTCTACCATACTCAAATGAGATCAAAGATACAGTCCAACAAATAAAAGATAGATTTATCCTTAGGGTAGGTTTAGCTTTTACATAATGATATTCCTAGAAATTTGAGGAAATGTTTGTAATACTATGTGGGGTTTTTTGTTTTTGTTTTGCAGTATGTTGGAGAAATATTGTGTGTTTTCAATTCAATCAAAGGCAGCATTTATAGTTAAATAGTTATTAAATGTTAGGTATATAACAATTGAATTAAAATGATTGCCAATTGAATTTTGAATTTTTGTCATTGAATATTATATTTCCCTTTTGCTCTTTAATAACATCTTAATTTTAAAATATTCTCTGAAGTAATAAAAGTAGCAATACAGTTATTTGAAAATAATTATTGTTAGTGATGCTTTTATTTGAATAAACTATAAAGATATGTAATTTGTTAAATACATTAAGATATGGGGATAGGATTGCTTCAATTTTAATTATCCTAAAACATTTTCATAATTTATTATAAATTATTATTTATTACATTTATGTGCCAACCATCTTATCAGAGACTACTCTCCTTCTGCTTCTTTCTATTCACAATTATATAGTTTGAATTATTCATTTCATCATTTTTTACTCTTTGTATTCCAATGGACACAATTTTGCTGGGATTTTGTCTCGCTTCTTGGAATACTGATGACTTGTTCTTGTGTCATCAATGATAATATCAAGCCATCTTCTCTTCTGCCAGCCTCTTTTTAAATTGCCTTTGATTTTCAGAGTCTTCTCCAGTGACTTATTTCCACATTATATGTCCAAAATATCTAAACTTTACGTGTATTATTAGTGATTCCAGCAAGCAATCTGATTTTATCTAGTTTATCTAATTCTGAATTATTTGCTATTTGTTTTTCCTCAGATACAAGGTTTTCTTCAGCACCACAGTTGAAATACATCATTTATTTTTGGTCGATCTTTCTGATAGACCAGATTTTAACCAGTATTAACCAACAAATAAGTAGATGTTTTTTCTTTTCATGGCCATAGTATGCCTGTGAATTTTTGAGCCTAGAAAGATAAAAGTCTGTTCTATATCAATTTCTCTGGTTCTATGCATTGGTTGGTATAACTTTTTCACATGATTCCTAAATTTCACATGATCCACAGATACTAACCCTTGTGTTAATTTTGAACTGCTGTTCACTTTCAACAGATTCTTTTAAGTCTTTCCTAATTCCAGCCATCAAATACCATCATCAGTATATATGAGGTTATTCATATTTCTCCCAGTAATTTTAATTTCAGTTGCTATTTCTTCTAGTCTAGTTTTTGAATGCTATATTCATGGTTTTCTAGTGAAAGAGATCATCACAAGAGAATCTTGCTGACATCTAAAAATTCCACAATCCTGAATATGGTCTTCAAAATGAAATGCTAAATTCTGCATGCAAGTTAAATAAACAAGGTGACAATATAAACCTTGATATGCTGTTTTCCCAATATTCTGTTCTGACTTGATTATTATGCAAATTCTTTCGTAGACTGCATAAAATTCCCCATGTTTTTTTGCCTTTTGCTTTCCATCTTCCTTCAGCTACCGCTTTCATTATGTCTACAAACAGATTTATCTACAAACAGTCCTTTTGCATTTTGAGATACTTTTATTTGTTTCATCTTTATCACTAATTTAACTCACATTCTATACATAATCATATGTAATGTTATTGAGGTATCTTTTGAGTTTGATTCTTTTAAGTTTATTTTAAATTATAATCTTGTAAGAAATAATTTGGGATATGAGCTTCAGTGAGATTAGGCCTTGTTTTGCTGAATCAGTTGAGCCTCTCCAGCTGTACTTGCTGTCTTTTTAATCAAGTGGTGCCCATGTATAAAACTATCTTTTAGATTGTTGAAAGAAATTTCTTACAGCTACTAGATTTTCTTGGCAACCCTTTATCTTTAACTTTATGCTTTATCTTGTATGCCAAAGCCATTATTTCCCATTATTCCAGTTGTTATTTTATTTCTAATTTAGCATTCTACTCTCCTATATGATATCTCCCTTTTTAGTCTGATGTTAGCAAAGTGCTGCGTATTACCATACAACCCTTCCACTTCTTCGCAACCTTTTGTTTAAAACAAAGATTTGAATCATTGCAATATCAGTTGATTTGCCTTGGACTCAAATTTAGATCATCCTGTCATTTTGTTATGTCTGAACACTAACTTTGATATCTTTTGTTAATTTTCACTACTCCATTTGTTCTATGATGTTTAATAAAAGATCTGACGTCCTTCTGAGATGAAGTGACCCAGTTTAGTTCAGTTCACTGATTTTCATAATGTCAGTAATATATCTAGATATTTCTGCTTTGACAACATCTGGTTTTTGGTTTTGACATTCCACATACCAATGGGATACATATGTTTACTGTGTTAAATTTTCCTTTTGCCTTTGGCCCACAACCTGGGTTCCTATCAACTTTTATCCAGCCACATCATAAATACCATTCTGAACTGTGTGCTCTTTTCTAGTTGCTCCTTGGATACTTTCTGATCTAAAAAGTTCATCTTCCAGTTTCATTTTGGCATTGTCTTGGTTATGAATGTCTATTTGGTTTCCTTGACAGAATATTGGAGTGGATTGTCATTTCCTTTCACACAAGATCATATTTATATTACCCTTTAACTATATATGTATATATATTCCCCTCACTATAACCCTTTTATAGTAATAAGAATCCTTGAAAGATAATCTGTGCTAAAGTATTTTCCACTGCTTTTTAAGATTGCTTTTTATCTTCCTTCAAAGTTGAATTCATACTTACTATATTATGAGCAGTTTACAGACTGAAAAAAAGAATGCTGAATATGACAGATGAATACCCTTTCATTTTGTTACTCCATAGTATTTACATGGATTAAAATCACAATGCAGTACTCATTGAAATGTGAAGAAAACTTTTCTTCTTTGTCTTCTGATGTATGCAAAGTACGCTTGACTTTGCACACTATGATTTTTTAAAAAAAATCTGGCTTAGCATGTTATACAAATCCAAAGTATAATGTTTCAATCACAATGGTTTATTATAATGTGCAAATCCAGTTCAGGTGAATAAAGTGATAGCAATTAAATAGTGAATTTCTAAATATCTCCATAAAAATTGACATAAGTGTATTGTTTTGCCATCTTTCTTGTAAGATGCTCCTGTGGACTAGATCTATATAAAATGTGTTTTGGGGAAAATTGTATGACTAGTTATGGAGAAAAATGTAATAGTGGTAGACCGTCTTGCTCTTCCCCTCTTCCCATATTCTCTTACATTTTGTACTGTTGGTTGAAAGCTACTTTCTTGACACCTAAACCTAGCTATATGTTACATTTTTCAATAGAGTCAAATAATAAATTTAATATTCCATTTTAAACTAGGACACTTTGATTGTTTGGTCAGAAGCAGAAAATTATGATTTAGCTCTGAGTTTTCAAGAAAAAGCTGGCTGTGATGAGATCTGGGAAAAAATTTGCCAGGTAAGGATTAAATTTAAAGTTCTTAATTTAAAAAAAAATAGATTTGAGTCTTCATAAACTTTGTGATTGAAATAATGTTCTGGTGACCCAATTAATTGTATTTTAATTTTTATAGTATGAATTAAGTTTAGCTGATGTGTGATTTTTCAATAGCATTATTTTAAAAAGCATTTCAGGACAGCTTTATATTTATACTTCTACAATGAAATTATTTTGAGGTTTGCAGTGACTGTGATTCTGCTATATAACATCAATTACAAATACTATCATTAACTTATACCATTGATACTGCTAAAAAGTGGATAGCTGTGATGGTTTACAGGAATATCCTTCCTTCCTCCTCCCTCCCGTACTCCTTCTTCATCAGCTGACAAGATACAGCAACCTAAATTTGGTGTGCAGCCCACCATTCCCATTTCACTGACAGTTCACAGAATGTCAGAACTATATTAACATATGATTTAGATATTTGGTAATAACATTGATTTTCATACTTCTTTCTCCTTGCCTTTCAAAATCTATAATATCTATAAGAATAAGTCAATAATTATTAATGTTTTTGATTTTAGGTTCAAGGGAAGGACCCTTCCGTAGAAGTTACACAGGATCTCATTGATGAATCAGAAGAAGAACGCTTTGAGGAAATGCCTGAAACTAGTCATTTGATTGATCTCCCCACTTGTGAACTCAACAAACTCGAAGAAATAGCAGACCTAGTTACCTCAGTTCTCTCATCACCCATTCGTAGAGAAAAATTAGCCTTAGCACTGGAGAATGAAGGCTATATTAAAAAATTATTACAGCTTTTCCAGCTTTGTGAGAACCTAGAAAATACTGAAGGCTTGCATCATTTGTATGAAATTATTCGAGGAATTTTGTTCCTCAATAAAGCAACTCTTTTTGAGGTGATGTTCTCAGATGAGTGCATTATGGATGTTGTGGGATGCCTTGAATATGACCCTGCATTAGCTCAACCAAAAAGGCATAGGGAATTTTTGACCAAAACAGCAAAATTTAAAGAGGTTATACCCATAACAGACTCTGAACTTAGACAAAAGATTCATCAGACTTACAGGGTACAATACATTCAGGACATCATTTTGCCAACACCATCTGTTTTTGAAGAGAATTTTCTTTCTACCCTTACTTCATTTATTTTCTTTAACAAAGTCGAGATTGTCAGTATGCTGCAGGTAAGTGAATTCAAAAGTCTAAAGAAGTTGCATTTTGAAAATTCTAAATATAACTATGATGCTAACCATAAAGCTTTTTAGTATGCTGTTGTTATTTGCATATGCTCATTTACTAGTTCTGATAAATTACTTTTCACTATCCACTCACAGAGCATAATTTAGCTGGTTTGTGTACTCATTGATGTATGTTACATAGGCTTTGCATGAACATGGTATATTTCTCTCAAACAAGATAGACTACACACAAGTTCTTATAAATGCTATGAGATGAAACATGGTTTTCTGCAGTTCTTCTATATTAGTTAGCATTGATGCTAACTTTTAAGCAGTTGTGTTAAACATGGTACTGAAAGTAAAATGCTATAATCACAGATGTTTTTAATATCACTATTTTTCCCCTGTCATCTATACTCAGCAATATATGAGCAGTGAACATTTTCTATAGGCTATATGGAAAGGGTGTTACATTTTAATTTTGTAAAAATTTATTTCTTTGAAAATCAGTCATGCACCAGTCATAAGGTTCCGAAGATGAATAAAAAATATTAAAACATATAGTAATTTCTACTGGTATACTGTAACCATAAAAAATCTGAATAAAAATCCTTTTGAAATAAAAGGAAAATAAATATAAAATCTGCTGGCTGTTGCCTTGTTCGTTACAAATTATACTTATAAATATTGATATTGAGGTAAGAAAAAAATACAGAACTGAGATAAAACCAGATAAGAGAGGTAGGAATATAGAAACCTTCCTTTTGCCAAGTTACTTTGTCCATATAGCTAAATCTTACATAGCCTAATTGGAACAACTAAAAAGGATTTTAGTGATCTATACTCCTACACTAAGATCTTTTTATCTTCGTTGATGATACACAGTTGGGCTCTGTGTCTCTCTGCATATAGAGAATGTATATACCACTGATCTATCCATCTTTAGATAGTATAAACATCCTATTTCTATCGGTCTATAATTGTAGTAATTTATTTTAAATTCAGCATCCCAAGACTTTTATGTATGCAAAATACATCTAAGCTCTTCTTGGGCTTCCCGTTTATTTCAGTTGTATTGTTGACAGTGAATATATTTGGAAAAAAAGCTCGCTTCAGTTATGGTGGTAATAACACTAGCCCTAGATATTTGCTAGTTGTTGTTTCTTATTTTGATGAACCTGATGAAGCAGATTAGGATGACTACATTTTGTCATCTGTAAGTATTTTATTATTCCTGTTTGCCTCCTAAATGGTATCACAGCTGCAAATCTAGATGATAATGCTGAATTAGACTTCTATTGATGTAGTTCTAAAATGTTGTGTTGTGTTGTAATGGTAGCAGTGCCAAAGTTTAACTACTGCCATAGCTATTGGCTATTTCTTATTCAGTTAAACTCTGCATAAAATTTGTCAAAATTTGTCAAAAGCTGGGTAGAATTTGCACTCCCATCTCCTTAAACAATAGTTTAAATTCAATTCAGTGTGAAATACCGTATTTTTTGGAATATAAGACACACCTTTTTCCTCCCTAAAAGGGGGTGAAAAGTTGGGTGCGTCTTATACATCGAATGTAGCCTCGCCCACCCACTGGCCCC
>JANHFM010008627.1:4737-17747 GCA_032468115.1 Grayia smithii
AACTCCTCAGCCAGCAAGCTGGGAGTTGAAGTCCACAAGTCTTAAAGTCGCCAAGGTTGGAGACCCCTGGCTTAGAATGCAAGAGGCTTGCTTACCAGTTTGAAGTGTGAGATAAATTCCCATCGGCTGTATCTGAGGGCCTGAGAGCAAATGTGGGGAAAAAAGGATCTGTGAGGCTCTGCATTGCCTTAGGCAGGGCAAAAAAATAAAACCATGAACCATGAAGCCACTTTATTTATATTTAAAGTGGCTTCATTTTTACTCTCTATTCTGGTACTCTTGGGTAAAGAAGCAGCCTTGGCTTTGTTATGCTCTTAGGTTCCTGTTATGCAACTTAGAGGAAATCTGGGGTGCGGGTAAACACCATCACCAAGCTTTTCTAAAGAAAAGAATGGCAAGGGATGTGTCTAATCTGCTCACCCAGAGCTGACAAACCAGGTGTGTGCCTGTCTAAATTTGCCAAAGGTAAGCTTTTTATTAAATATCCCAAACACCCACTGAAACTCAATGCCTGTCCGTTGTTGTGGCCAAGGCTTTCAGCTGGAAGTTGCATTTCAGGCAGAACCTCCTCGGCCAGCTTGCCTGTTTTCATCCCCTCCTCTCTCTCTCAAGTTTATAAAAGTCAGTGATACAAGCAGCTGAACCTCCAGCTTTAACACAATGGTGTGTATGTATGTGAGTGAGCATGCCCATCCTCAAATCAGTGTTGACTCCTGGCTGCTGTCTGAATTAATCCCCGCAATTTTCTTAGCAAGATTTCAGAAGTGGTTAGCTGTTGCTTGCTTCCTAGGGGCGAGGGAGAATGACTGGCTTAAATTCACCCACCCAGCTGGCTTCCTGCCTCAGGCAGAACTAGAACTCACAAACTCCCAGTTTCTAACCCGGTGCCTTTACCAAACTGGCTCCCTCATTTTGGGATAGTTGTTAACTATTAGATTTAACTAATAACAAGGGTACTGACACACCTTTGTCTTTCTTTACTAGTTGACAACTTTGTCGTTCTGGTTTTGCCCTGGAAGCCTTATCCTCTGTCTGGGAACATATAATTTAAGTTTCTTTTCTACTCAACCCAGCAGTCCCTGGGTTAAGAATGAGTTCTGATCCTAAGTCTGTCTTTAACTCAGATTTGTATGTAAGTCAGAACTCATACTTACCAACGAGTTACCTATTACTCCTCCCTTCTCCTTCCTCATGTCAATGAACCATTGAAGCTGCACAGTGTTTTCATGAACCACTGAAACAGGCTGTATTTAAAAAACAGGCAGCTTCAGCATGTTCCCGAAAACTTTGTCAGGCTTCAGTAGTTTGTTGGCTCGAGGAAGGAGAAAGCTTTGTACCATTTTTAGCAATAAGCTAAAGTTGTTTGTAAGTATGAATTGGCTGTTACGTTGGAACTTCTTAACCTGGGGACTGTCTATATTGCATTCTATTTCTTGTCCTTTTATAACACAGTGAATCAAAATGATATTGGTATAGTGCAGCTATCCCTCCCTTGATGTCTCCAGGATACCAAGACCTATATCATACCGGGGCAAAGTTCAGAAAGTTTCACACAGAATTATACAGAGATGTTTCGTTGTATGAAGCAAAGAAGATGATGTGGACAGAAGCTCTCCGAAGTAGTAGTTGAATCTTATTCCATACTGCCATCAGGAAGAAGATTAGCTCTGGGATAATGGCCAGGACTCAGAAGGAAAACCTAGAGTGGCTTTTGCTGTTGTCCTTCAGGATTTCTAATAGTTGCTTAAGATTTCCTACTGGTTAGGTTACAGTTTCAAATTTATTGTGAAGGTACAGCTGTTAAAACAATCTGTCAGGGAAGTCGTATTATGAAATGAGACTGATGCTGCAGCTTATAATGGATGCTATAATTTCTGTACGTATAATTTCATTCAGTATCTTAACATTCTCTGAACATTAGGCTATACCTGTTCTTCTTGGTTCAGTGTCTTTGTGTCATCTTATTTCTGTTTAGGGATAATTATGCTAAATTAAATAGCTGCCTTGTTCCACACTTCATTTACTGAGCCCATTTTATGTTTCTCCCTTTCCTTCCTTCCTTTCTTGCAGGCACTTGCCTTCTCTTTCAGACTTCTCTGCCAGTATGGGAAGCAAAACCTTGCCTGCCCCAGTACCCATCCATCCTTCCCTGCAGCTGACCAATTACTCCTTTCTGCAAGCATTCAATGGTCTCCCTGCAGTGCCTTCAGACCATCTGCCCAACCTCTATGGTTTCAGTGCCCTCCATGCTGTTCACCTTCACCAATGGACTTTGGGCTACCCTGCCATGCATCTGCCCCGCTCGTCTTTCTCCAAAGTGCCTGGTGTGACCAGCCTAGTGGATGCCAGATTCCAGTTGCCTGCCTTCCCGTTGTTCCCACATGTCATCCATCCCAAGCATGAAGCCACAAATATGCCTCTCAAAGCCAAGCCTAGATTTGATTTTGCAAACCTTGCTGTGGCTGCCACCCAAGAAGATCATTCAAAACTGGGACAGATAGACAACCAAGGCTCTTCTGCAGGCCTGGGCCCATTGCTTGAAGTGACCAAACTTTCCCCTGAGAAGAAACCCACCCGTGGGAGGCTACCCTCCAAAACCAAGAAGGAGTTTGTGTGCAAATTCTGTGGCAGACACTTCACCAAGTCCTACAACCTTTTGATTCATGAAAGAACCCATACAGATGAGCGGCCATACACGTGCGACATTTGTCATAAGGCCTTCAGAAGGCAAGATCATCTGAGAGATCACAGGTAATTGAATATGCTTATTTAACAAAACTCAGGTTTATTATAAAGGATTTTTAGAAAATTTATCACAATATTGCTTGTTTGGGTTGTATCATAAATATAAATCACACTGCTTTGATTTAAATATAAGTGATGGAGATCCATTTTTTGCAGATAATGTGATGTTGACAATTATTGTGATGTTGACAATTATTGTTGCAGATAATGTGATGTTGAACATTTGCGAACAATTCTTAAAGCTCAGAAAAATGAAGATCTCTTATAGCCACTGGTCATGCAGTTCTAGAAACTGCTTTTCATGGACTTATGCTCCCATTCAACATGAAAGAAATATTACTTCATTTAATTCAAAATGGAGTCAACCAGTTTGGTATTCCAGGATGCTCCTCATTTTCCTGAGTAGAGGTTATGGAGTATGGACATTCATATCCTTCTCTGATGGCATCACTGATAACTTGAAATGTCCCAATCTTTCCTGTTTCATCCACCTTGCTTTTATCATGCAAAAAATGGTAATGATATTTGTTAAAGTTCTTTCACATTATTGGTATATAACCATGGCATAGTGGTTAGAATGCAGTACCACAAGCTACTTCTGCTGCCTGCCAGCTGGCTGCAGTTCAATTCTCACCTGTCATGGTTGACTCAGCCTTCCACCCTTCCGAGGTCAGTAAAATGAGGACCCAGATTGTTGGGGGCAATATGCTGACTCTGTAAACTGCTTAGAGAGCGCTGTAAAAGCACTGTGAAGTGGGATATAAGTCTAAGTGCTATTGCTATCTTCATGAGCCCGAAGTCCAGATTCCCCTTTGAGAAGATGCCCGGGGATTGAATCTGCATGCTTCCCCTTATTCTCCTAATCCATTGTTGATTGCCAATGCTTCTTAATTTGAGCATTGATGACCATTTGATGACTGGAATGATGACCATTTCAGTCTTGTATACCAGCTTTCTCCATATTCATGCCCGCTAGATATCTCCCTGCTTACTTCAAAATGCTATGCTCCTTGAGGATTTTAAGGATTGTATCTGGAGGATACACATCTGGAGGATACTGTTTCAGAGGAAACTGCACTGAATTTTCAGCTACTTAAGTTTATGGAATAAATATGCAGATGATCTTGTTTTTAAGAGCAAGTTGAAATCACAACAAAGAAACGATTTTATCGGTAAAAATCTTATTATGCTTCTATTACTATCTGGGAGAAACACCCTGTGCTTCTCTAGGTTTTGCTGAAATTGAACTCTCATTGGTCCAGGCACCTGAAGTTCAGCAACATCTGGAGGAGCACAGGTTTCTCATCCTGGAATGATGTTTAGATCATAGGTTCCAGAGTTTTATCTTTGGCAACTTTAATTTACTAACTGGACACACGGCTAGTAACCTATGCCAGGCAGAACAGATACCATGCGAATAACAATGGCAAAGCTCATCAAAACTGAATCATCTGTATGTAAAAGGTATACTTTTAACTGTATCCTACCTTAAATAATTACCAAATTCAAAGTACAACTGCATATTTCATATAAAGCCCCACTGAATATATCACATTAAATCCGTTCCTTTGAGGTAAGTTCCAAGAATTTAATGAGGAGAAGCTAATTAATTACTGGAGCTACAATCTTGGTTCCATTTAACTCCTTGGATTTAAAGGCAGAGGGGGAAAAAGACAAAAATTAGATATCTTGGTTTCAAGACAGTGCAGATCAGAAGTTTCTTTGTATTTAAACTTTTGTTTAGAGTGTGTATCACTATTCTCTCCCCCCCCAAACTTTTTAAAATTATTTTTTAAAATTATGGTCTGCTCTAAATAATAGTTCCCAATAGTCCAATCAATGAACTCTGCTTTAAACCACTAAGCTTGGTAATCTAATGCCAAAACTGGATACAATTTCTGATTACCAAATCAAAATTTTCCCCCACGAGACTTTATGTAGCTTTTTGTGCATTCTTTCCTTGACATGTACATAAATAAAAAAAACATTAAATTTTATTGTAATGCTTCTTCATTTGGTATGCATTTCCATATTTTTACTGGTATGATAAATACAGGTCTACTCGACACACTTAAATCAGTTTCGAAGTGTAGAATTGGATTATGAAAACTATTACTAAAATCTAAGAGAGAATTCTTAGCATGCTAATAAAATCAATAAATAAACTATTACACCAGTAGTTAAGTCAACTGCAACCACTTTAAAGTTATGGACACAGGCCTGTTAATATCATGTGAAGCTCCTTTCTGAATTATCTTTTTTCATTGTTCATTCTGGTTTTATGATTTCTGGGCTTTTTCATCAATTGATGGTTTAAGTCTGTCTTTTATTGGAATAGGGGAGGCCAAGTGAATGTTAAAGGATTTAGAAAAATAATTAGGAACCTATAAATAATTAGGATCCTTTGGTTATTTAATTTATAGACTATCATACTACCATGACAATGTAATGTTAGAATTATTTCCAATGTTAGAGATGTACTATATTGCCTCCTGCAGGGCAATAGCAATTCTGAGAGAGAGATTTAAAGATAGCAGAAGTGTTAAAAAAATTCTTCCTCCAGGATTCTTCTGATTAAAGTTGGATATGTTCTTGGTCACTTATTTTTAAACAACTAAAAAAAAGTTGTGAGTCTTTGGATCCTTCTCTTTTTATTTAAAAGTCTTGTTATAAATTAAGGGTACTCTGTGTAATCTGCTAAAGTCCAGATGACCAGATATAAGAGCTGAGGTGGCGCAGTGGTTAAAGTGCAGTACTGCAAGCTACTTCAGTTGACTGCTAGCTGCAGTTCAGCAGATCGAATCTCACCGGCTGAAGGTTGACTCAGCCTTCCATCCTTCCGAGGTGGATAAAATGAGGACCCAGATTGGGGGCAATATGCTAACTCTGTAAACCACTTAGAGAGGGCTGTAAAAGCACTATGAAGCGGTATATAAGTCTAAGTGCTATTGCTGTTAACTCTTTGCTGCTATCTGAGGTTTTTTTTTTCCAGCCTAGATATGGTAATACTAATAGAAAGAGGACAGTACTATGCTTTTTGAATTTAATCCTTTCCACTTTTCACTACTAAATATAATGGGAGTTGAAAATATGATTTCAGAATTGCCTGAAAACAGTGGGATGTACTGATACACAACCACTATATAAATTCTATTGATGTTATTAACATAGAACTGGATATTAAACTTTCTAACTCAATTATTTTGGGGGATGGTGGGTTCTTTGATTTTTGTATTTTTCTATCCAATTCAAAGGGATGCTCCAAATACAACTTTTTGTGTTTAGTTTTGGATGGAACTTCATTCTGCTAATTAACAAAAATATTGCATGGCTATTTTTGTACTTGCCCGAGTTCTTGCAGAATAGGCAAGGGAGAGCCAATGGTGATGCGTGTGATGACATAATCACAAAAAAGTGCTGCAACTTATGCCCTTGAGTTAGGTATCCTGATACAAGCTCTTAATCATGGCCAGTTGCATCATGACATATTCACGTATGCATTGTATGGTGGCGCAGTGGTTAGAATACAGTATTGCAGGCTAACTCTGCCCACTGCCAGAAGTTCGATCCTGACCGGCTCAAGGTTGATTTAGCCTTCCATCCTTCTGAGGTCAGTCAAATGAGGACCCAGATTGTTGGGGGTAATAGGCTGATTCTGTAAACCGCTTAGAGAGGGCTGTAAAGTGCTATTGCTGAAAGTGCCATTGTTTAAACCAGTGTGTGTCAACTGACTGAGGAATCTGAGAGATGAAGTCCCCACACCTTAAAATTACTGAGATTGAGAAACATTGGTCTAAGCAGTAAATTGTAGCAGGATCAGCATTAACTCTGCATCCAAATCCAGAGTGATTACAGTTTTCTTCAGTTGAACAAAGCTCCCTTTACTTCCCTACAACTCCCAGCAAATGTTTGTATTCCAGCAAGTTGAAACAGAATTGTATTTCCCTGGAGAAGTTAAACATCCATTAAAAAATGTTTTTCTCTCTTTCTCTTATTTTCTCTTCCCAGATATATCCACTCAAAAGAAAAACCTTTTAAGTGTCAAGAATGCGGAAAAGGATTTTGCCAATCCAGGACTCTGGCTGTTCACAAGACGCTACACACACAAGTAAAGGAACTCAGACCTTCCAAAATGAAATGCTAAAGTTTTTAACCCCACGAACTTCATTTCTCCGCTTCACACTACATTTTAGATCAAATTCTTCACAGAGACAATGGGGAACACTCAACCTAATTAATTTAATACTTTAAAAAAAGATACATCAAGAAAACACACAATCCGACATGCACAAAAATGCAGTCAGCCTTCCCAAAACCTGGGTACTTCCAAGTGTAAATCCTGTGTGACTTCACTAAACTTTACGTCAAAAGGTGGTGCTCATGTATTGGAGAGGATTTTTTTTTTCTCCTCAGTTCAAACACAAACAACAAATAGCTTTCTACCTCCCCGATAAAGTTTATTCTTTTGTAAGTGACTCATTTAAAAGTGTCTCCTTTGTAAACTTTGGAAAAAGAAAATCTAGAAGGGTATTATCCTAACTGATTCCACATTTGGGGGCGCAGCTGAGATGGCAGGGAAGATCACTAATAAAACTGCTTGGAAAGAGGCAACATTCTGAAGGAGATTTGTGCTGTAACAGAGGCCTGCCATCCTCTTCAGAAATTAACACTTCTGGTGGACAGGGTTCTTTTTGTGTGTGTGTGTGTATGGGGGGGGAATCTCTTCTGCATGCTCTAGTGAGCATCCTGTCGTTTCTGTTTATTCGTGGTCTGGTGCCTTAGGAGGTAGCTTGTCATCTAAAAGAAAAATGGAAAGAAAAACCAAGCAAACCAAATCAAGCAACCAACCAATGAAAAACAACCCAAGTGACAAAAGGGAAACTTGATCGTAATAAATCGAAGTGACTGCTATGCACAGTGTGGCCTTGGTGGTACTTTCAAGTGTGCCCAGGTGATAGTGAACTGAGTTTTGTAAAAGGGTGGGTGGGAGAGTTTGCTGACAAACCTCAACATGTGCATTTTATCCAGAATCATCTTTATTTTTTTTTCCCCCCCTCAACAGTGTAAAATAAAAATTAAAAAAAAAAAAGACAAGACAAGACATTCCAATATGTTTTTGGTTTAAAGTTATTGCTATTTGGCACTTTATGCTGATTCTTGATAATGAACATTTATCACTGGATTTATTATTATTTTTTAAGTATTAAAATAAATTGGTATTTTACAGGCAAATGTTCCTGAGTGACATTTAAATCTCTTGGTTAAAGCTGTTTTTTTGCAAAAAACTATGCTATCTGTCATGTTCTTATATCATTACTTGATGGTTTTATTTTCCAGAAATGGAATGAATTAATAATCAATAATGAGTTATAAAATATAACAATATTTTAAGTAATGTTGTTTAACAATTGATTTATTAACTATCACTGCTGTCCTATGTATTTACTGAGAAGTATAAATTTCACTGACTTCAGCAAGGCTGGAACTGATATTTTGGAGCCTGAGTCCATAATTCTAGATAAAACTGGAATTTTTAAACTGGGTGCAAGAAATTGAATAGCCATTCTTAGGATTGTGCTGAAAGGAACATGATGGAATTTATTACAACACTCAGTGAGGTTTTTCTGATTTTTTTTTCTAGGAAAAGACAGAGAAAAAAAATACTTCCATTGTTAAATAAAGTAGGAATAAGGATCAGTTTCATTAAAAAGTAGGGTAGATTAGGTGAGCTTGTTTTGGTATAAGAAGTGATTAAAATTCTACAATATCTCTGTACAGGTAGCCCTCAATGTCTGACCACAATTGAACCCAAAATATTTGTTGTTAAGTGAGGCATTTGTTAAGTGATTTTACGACCTTTCTTGGCACAGTTGTTAAGTGTACTACTGCAGTTGTTAAGTTAGTATCACAGTTAACTGAATCTGGCTTCCCCATTGACTTTGCTTGTCAGAAGGTCGCAAAAGGTGATCACATGACCCAGGGACACAGCAACGTTCATAAATATGAACCAGTTGCCAAGCATTCAAATTTTGATCATGTGACCACAGGGATGCTACAACAGTAATAAGTGTGAAAAACTATTTTAAGTGCAACTTTGGTCACTAAACAAAAGTCAAGAGCTGTTATATCTATCTATCTATCTATCTATCTATCTATCTATCTATCTATCTATCTATCTATCTCTATGTTTCTATCATCTCTCTCTCTCTCTCTCTCTCTCTTTCTCATCTATGGCTCAAGTAGAAAATGGTGGTCTGGAGTGTTCAAGTCAATTCTTCTATTTTTCTTCTAAGGATTGATTAGGAGTCTTCTTTTGATGTTATTTCTTGGGGAAAACTATATTTTAATACTTCATGGAATCACACATCTAATGTGAAGTTACAGATGCAGGCCCAAGAAAAATGACACGAAAATAAATAAGGTTGAATTCTTCAGGCTGGATGTGAAATCAAATAGGAAAGGTGAAAGGTTAAAAAAATGGACCAGATGTTGAAATGCAAACACCTGCACTTTGGAAGAAGTTGAGATATCAAACAGAATGGACAGCAATAGCACTCAGACTTATATACTACTCCATAATGCTTTACAGCACTGTCTGAGCAGTCTACAAAGTCAGCATATTGCCCCCAACAATCTGGCTCCTCATTTTACTGACTTCAGAAGGATGGAAAACTGAATCAACCTTGAGCCAGTCAGGACTGAACTTCAGGCTGTGGCTAGTGTTTGCCTGCAATTTTAACCACTCCACCACCATGGCTCCTAGTGAGATAGATCTCATTCAGTACTGTATAAACAGATTTTATCCAGCAGTGAATGACAAAACCAGTAACAGTGCTATTCCTTTAAAAAAAATTAAAAATATATGTTGCAGTAACATGAAAGGAGGGAACTCTCTCCAGAAACCATTACCTGTATATGTTTTCTTTTATTATCATATTCTCATCAGAGGATGAGAGTCATCATATAGCAGATACTACCAGATTCTTTTTATCGTATTCTCAGTGAATCTTAAGGCAATTTTCTAATCTTAAACAAACATTATTTGGGAATATAACCTAGTTTTACTTTCAGAGCATTTAATTAGAAATTACATTTCTTTACACATTTGGGATTTTTTTTTTAAATGAACTAATTGATAAAAAAAGTCAATTGTCATCAAACTGGACACTGTTAGCTAATAGTTGGAGCAGTGGTGGGTTTCACTTACGTTTGCTACTGATTCGCTCACTCACACGTGCTTGCTTCACTCGCTTGCCGCTTCTGCGCATGTGCAAAGCGTATTTGATGATGTCCCACTGCCGCTGCTACCAGTTCGCACGAACTGGTAGCAACCCACCACTGAGTTGGAGGATACGTAATATTCCCACCTCCGCAAATTAAGCATTCTGGCTGTAATAGATACATTGTATATAACACTGATATATGAAAAGGTATTGCCAGATAAGGTATTTGTCATGCTATCACTCTAACTCTTTAAAAGAATTGTACAGAACGACCAGTTTTTTTGATCTAGATCTAATTGTTTTTCCACTGGGCCTTCCTTCTCTTTTCACTCAAAACATTGAAGAAGGAAGAGAGGAAAACCGCATATTTTATTTTGAATAGCAACACCATGTTCCTTGTCTCAAAAAGCACCAGTGAACTCAGTAAGTCTACACGCAGGACTTTTAAGACTTATGCATTCAAAACCAGAATTTTCAGGTTATTTGACTTTTGGAAGGAGGGACAATCGAAGCATTTCCTACATAGGCTGGTTTGAAAATAAAATTCAGTAACCGTTATCACAATATATTTAACTCATTTAAGGATAGTTAATGTGTTTATGGGAACACCAAGAACATGCAAATTGATCGAATCACCTAGCTCCAGTGAATTAAATTTAGCCTTAACCTCACCTGTAATGCACAGGGTTAACCTCATTTCACCTAGTCAGTTGTGCTGTGGGACAAACTACAAAAGTCAACTGATCCATTTTGCTCACCTAGTCCTCCAAGGAAAAGAGATGGAGAGAAAGAATGGGTGAAAAAAGCTATTAGTTATATAACTTTATTGGCAAGATGATGTGTTGCCAGTTCAGAACACATAATTGGTCCAAAACATAATTGTGTTGACTATCCATGGCTGCCTGTCCAATAGGGAAGGTGATTAGTGAGGTCATGAAGCTTTGCTGATCACCTACCATGACAACTTAGAACATACCAGACACTTACAGAGAAAAGGAAAATTGTGATCAGCTGTGTGATTATGAACTGCCAGACTACAAATAAGTATTTTACAGTACTATGTTTTACTGGGTTTGTGATAACTAACACAAACAGGGGTATCATCTTTAATTAATTTTAATTCTCGGGTGCATACATATGATTACAATTTCAGGTACTTGGCTATTTATTGTCAAAACAATCAGTGTGCTAAGGTTGATATCTTGAAGAATTGAGATGAAGTTTATAATATTTAAATCCTACCCTTTTCCAACTTACTGTCAAGGCAAATATTAAATTCCTAATTCCAGGTTTATTTTTAGCATCCGGTAAATATGTATGAATTATCATATAATTGCTACATCTTCTATTTTTAGGTTTAACTTCATGTAATCTGTAGAAGAACAGTCATTTTAGTTCTTTGGAAAGCTGTGAAGAGTGGGAGAGAAAGGGTTTATTTTTGATTTAAATAAAGTTTCCCTTAGCCTTATCTTTTTTGTTAACTTTTACCTGAACAGCTGGACTTTTAAAAAGTTGCCATGAAAAACATCTTGTTTCAGGAGGTTGAAATTGCTCCTCCCACCACCATTATTAGAAAATATGCAGGGAAAAGTCATTTTTGTATATATAAAGTAATCATCATAATTGCTGCATGGAGGTCAAGCTATATCTGCAAAAATAACCTCTTCAAAAGGTACTGTCATTTTTACAAGAGACTGAAAAGATACTTTCTTTTTGGACTAACTTGCTCACTTTTTAAAAGTTTCTTCCTTTCTCCTTGTCTGCTGGAAAGGTAATAGAGGACCAAGATGGCAATGGAGGAGGTAAAATCCATATATTGTTATATACTATACAGTCAGAGTCTCTATTATGAACTTACAACACCAATATATCCACCACTATCTTCCTTGTGCCTATCAGGATTTTGGCTCTGCAACATGCCAGCTCCTTTTTAAAAATGATTTTAACTAAAAATAAATGGAAGGGTGAAGTTAAGCTATGTTCAAGTGCCAGTTGCCCACAAACCAGTATATATATCTATTTGCCTTCTAATAGGTATTTTGTGACTGCTTCCTACCTAGATCAAGATCAATGTTTTTCCAACCTTGGCAACTTTTAACATGTGTCAACTTCCCAGAATTGCCCAGCCAACACAGGAAGTCGAAGTCCAATGTCTTAAAGTTGCCAAGTTTGAAAAACACTGCACTAGATGAATGATCAATGCAATACTTTTTGAAAGCATTCATCACACATTTTCAAAATTTAGGACTGCTTTAGCTAAAATAGCTGTAGAGATTAGAAACAAGGAACTGGTTGTGATAGGGAATATTAAGACTGTTGCTGAGACTGGAAAGAATTTTTCTTCCTGTGCTCAAATCTATAAACGACAAGACCAGCTAAAAGGAACAGAAAGAAAAGTTTCCATAATTCTGTACTAAAAATTCCAAATTCAGTATATCGAACTCTTATTAGCCCTACATTTATTTATCAGATTTATATTTTGCCATAATCAAAAAGACACGCAGTGGTACATATTTTCACATTCTTACTAATTTGATATATTATGACAAAATCAATGATTTAAGTTTCCTTTTAAAAGAAATATCTATACTTTTAAGTATTATATTATAAAATATAACAATAAGCAAACCAAGTTACGTATTAGGTATTTTTTGCTGTTAAAGAAACAGAGGCTATGTTTAGAATAGTAAAAAGTGCCTCTTAAACATAAACAGCTTTCAAATTTCCCTAATATTATTTTTTTCAGAGCAAACTAAAAAAGTCAATTTCCCCAACATTTCTGGAGATTTTATATCTCAGAGTTAATTTCTTTGAACATAGAAAGTTACTTATGAATTTCAGTACAAGTAGTTCTCGACCTATGACTACAATTGAGCCCCAGATTTCTGTTGCTAAGTGAAACATTTGTTAAGTGAGTTTTTCCCCATTTTACGATCTTTCTTGCCACCGTTGTTAAGTGAGTCACTGTGTTGTTATGTTAGTAACACGATTGTTAAATGAATTAGGTTTTCCCATTGACTTTGCTTGTCAGAATGTTGCAAA
>JANHFM010008628.1:21298-31732 GCA_032468115.1 Grayia smithii
TTCTTCTTCTTCTTCTTCTTCTTCTTCCTCCTCCTCCTCCTCTTCCTCCTCCTCCTCCTCCTCCTCCTCCTCCTCTCATTCTGAATAAATCTTTTTTGCTCTCTGAAAACTTGAGAAGGAAATAAGAGATGGTTCAAACATAATGTTTGGTGAAAATAAGTGGCTGTCAGTTCTGGGAATTATTAGCAAAGCTGGATTTGGCAGCAAGATGGTAACCTAACTCCATTCGTAATATGCACCACATGGGCTAACACAGATGCTCCAGATAAGGTTGTCTCTCTCCAGAAGACGGGATGAAAGAAACAAAGGGAGAAAGACCACTGATGATTTGCATATATTAATTTGCTTATATGCATGCAAAACTGAGCACCACTCTAATAGGGCCAAAAGGGGAGGGCAAGTAGGTAGCCATGTGTGAGGGAAAGTGTCTGGCCCAGTTTTGTAATAAAAAGAACAATGCTTTTGAAATGCTCCAAATACATCTTAATACAAGTCCTGTTAGTTTGAAGCTGCTCTCTTTACATTGGAGATCTGATCTCGGCAACCCCCAGAAAGCCTTGGAGCCTCATATATTCTCCAACCTGTTTTGGTGGCTTCCAGAACTACTTTCAAGGGCATTGCTTGGTTTCAGTTTCCTGCCATTTGGAGATAGAACATTGTGTTCCAAATATAGTGTCAAAATGTAGGCTTGTAGTATAGAACAACAGCAGTGCCCTTGACTGTTCCCCAGCCCACAAAGATAATGCCATTCCATTTACATTTTGTTATCAACCTACTTACCTGGCTTGTACCCCCAATTTATGCACACCATTAATGCTCTTGTAGTCTGTAACCTTTAATTGGCTGGAACAGTGCATCATAGGACATCACTTTTTCAATCAAGATGCCTCAAATAGACTAACTTATGGAATGCATCCAAGATGCAGAACTCATGGCTGCCACAAAATTGAAATTTGGCAAATGTTATAACACATTTTATGACATAAAATTATCATAAAGCATTTTATAACATAAAACATTTTCTGTGGTCAACTTCTGATGTTTTACTGTGTGTATAGTTCAACACGGGCTATTTTCAAGACATATACATGCATCTCTGAATATCTCCCTCAATGTTGAAGAACTTTTCCAGTTCATCAGAAGCTCTGCTATTGCTAAAGGCATTGAGGAATCTGATAATGAAATATATCTGTAACTATGACGGGTTGGGGTCATGGGTTATCTAATATCCATTAAATGTGGCTTCAATCACTGAAATGGTGTTACCCAGTCATAAAACACCACCCAGAGCCTCTCTCTGAGGGAAATGGGTGGTTAAGGAATATGAAATATAAATGAATGAATGAATGAACGAACGAACGAACGAACAAATGAAAAACAAACAAATGACTAGTGGGCAAGAGCAGAGTTACCTAAGGAAAGTAAGAAATTAGAATTAAATAAAGGAACTACCTAACTTTTCTGAATAGGGATTAAGATTGGTTTTAGCATACTGGAGAATTCTGGGAGTTCAAGTCATACATTTTAGATTTGTTGAAGTTGAGAAACGTTGGTATAGGCAAAGGCCCTCCTCCTCATTCTGAATACCTGGCTTGAATGATTTTGTTCCTGTCCTAATATTTGCTCTGATTTGTGATTTAACTGAAAGCAGAGCCCCTGATAGAAAGCAGCATAGCTTTTCTACAGCTACCAGCATCAACTATTTGAAACCCCTTTATAAAGATACAGTTTTGGCTTATTTGTATTCAAAGTATGAAACTGCATGATGATCTATATATTTTTTAAATGATGATTTGAGAACATCATTTAACATGAGCAAAATGCTTCTCCTTAGGCTGATATGTTGTGACTTAAGAAAATTTGAAATACCTGTTAGGGGTCAGCTCTTGTTGAGCAAGATTTTATATTTATCGGTTAGAGATTGAGTCTGTAGCTCCATCATCTCCGAACTGGAATTTCCAATGGAAAACCAGATTCCAGCAGAGAATAGGAAAGGAGAAGCAGAAACCTCTGTCAATAAACTAAGCCAGGGGTCGGCAACCTTAAACTCTCAAAGAGCCACAAAAGTCCTAACATGAAGCCCCCCATTCAATTCTGGAGCCGACCAGAAATTTGGTTCCCTCACCATAGTCTCCTCCGAGTGTGGTGTCCTTTTTCCTCTACCTGTCCTAACCAAAAGCCCTATCAATTGTGTAGCTGACTGGAAAACCCGACGCTTGCCACAGAGTCTCCTCCTGGCACATAATGCTTTCCTCTTCCTAACCGGAAGCTCTTCTCAAAATTGTGGCACAGACCAGTGACAGGGAGTCACAGCAGAGGGATGAAAGAGCCACATGTGGCTCCCGAGCCATGGGTTGACTCCTGAACTAAGCAGTGTATGTATACGGATGTGTCTGAGGGAGTAATCTGACAGTGAAATTTGGCATTACATGGTCTATATTTTAACCCCCAGTCCTTCACATTTTTGAACACTGTAATTAGTTGTCAGTTTGGCATTTTTACCCTTGAAGAACCAGGACTGTATTGAGATCTTAAGTGAGAAAGACTATACAAATGAGAATGCGAGAAAATTAAGTTATATTGCGCTCGCATAGGGCCGGCTTCCTCAGGGTGCCATCAGCCAGACAATGTCGGCTGGCAACGCCCAGGGGTAGGGCATTCTCTGTGGCACACCAACCCTCTGGAATGGGTTACCCACCGAGCTCCGGACGGCTCCTGATCTCCTCTCCTTCCGCCGTGGCCTGAAGACGTGGCTGTTCGAACAAAGCAGCTGAATTCGATAATGGGGTTTTTAATATATAATATTTTATAATTTTAATTGGTTGTTAGGATTTTATTCTGTCAATGTGCGTTTTAATTTCTTGTTAGCCACCCTGAATTCCTTGGGAGAAGGGCGGCATATAAATTTATGTTAAATAAATAAATAAATATTAATAACATTTAAAAATAATATACCTGGCTCACTGACTACAAACAGTAATATGTTTTAATCATGAAATGTGTCGAATAAAAAGCTGGGTAAAAATAAAAAACACCCTCTAGTGTTAAATTTGGCTGCCATTAATTTTTGATCCTCCAAATATAACTTGGTAACAGATGCAAGGACTCTTGATTTTGGAAATATGCTACTTTTCTGGCAACTATGATATCACCTGGTACTGTGGAGCAATGGTGAAACTGATGCAGGTCCCAATGCTTGGGGAAGGACTCTTTCCTCTGGCACAAGTGGAGTTGGTGATTTGCAATCAGCCTACTCTCATTCATTGATAATTCCAGGGCTGAGGAACAGGGGGAGCCTCCTCAATCCAAGCACACAAATGATGGTGGTGATAAATCAAAGGAATCAATAGACAACCAAGCAACACTCTGAGCACATGATGAACTTAAGGACAATGAAATATCCAAGTTTGATCTAGGGGATTCATACTGTCCTGCCTGCCACTATAGTGAGGCATGGGTCAGCAATGGAAAGAAACAAAGCACTTTAGGATTAAATATTTGTTTAAGTAGTATCCATGCCTTTTCCTTATTACTTGAGAATAAAGCCACCACTTGATGGCAAAGTCCCTGCTTCCAAACAGCAAAATGCCTGTGCAGTTATTGGGGAGCTGGTGGCAAAGTAATTCAAATGCATTAAACCTGATGTTAGTGTGGCGTTAAATGATGTTTTTTAATGGAAGGATGCTAGACTTAATGCCTCTTCATGGTTACCAGATTATATGATTTAAACAGGAAGGAGAAAATGATCTGTGATGATGTTGCAGAGAAAGCTCTTGCTTGTGAAAGTGGTTCATATGGAAAAAAATTGACGTATCTCCATCCAGGTGGAGAGTGCACATGTTTCCAGAGCATAGGATTCAATTTGATGAGCCCAAGCATGACAAGCTCTGGAGAAGTTTGCTTAATACATTGGCAGGAAAAGGGGTGCAAAATGTTGGTTTGGTTGAATTGCTGAGTGCATTTTTTGCAAATGCATGTTGGCTTGGGCTGCTGAGTTTTTTTCCTTCTCTTCTGTGGAAGGTGTATTTTTTGAGCAAAGAGTCTGTGTGTCCAAGATAACTTTCCTTTTTGTCTTGCTGAAGTTTTAAAATGTAAATGGGGTTTGTTTGTTCTTGCTGGTTCAGCCTGGGACAGCAGTATTTGTTTGTATTTGCTATAATCATCTATTTATTCTTACAAGAACCAAGCAGCATGTTTTTAGTAAAAGACAGACTTCAGATTAAACAAAACCTAAAATCTACTACTTGATCTTGCAAACTGATTTTATGTGCTGCCTTTTAACCTGCCACACAAGCTGTCGAAAAATTGGGTAAATTTGATATGTTTTAATTTCATTTTTCTGAAATTTTCTGGAAGCCGATCTTTAGAGTCAGGCTGAGAGCTGCTAACTGAAAAAAAGGTGATGACGTGATAGCTATGTCCCTAACTGAACCTAAACATTGTAGAAATATGCCAAGGGGAACATATTTTTTCTGCCATTGGCATATGATATTGTCTTAATCTCACCTTCTACTTCTGGACTTGCTAAAGTTGTCCTTTGCTCTGTTGGTGTTGAATTAATATTCTCCATTAAACGTTCAGTGGTGGATGTAAATTGTTTAAAATATGTTATGCTTTAGAATGTCAGCATACCTCCTCTTGTGGACCCTGGTGAACCTTCTCTGCAATCACTCTTCTGTTGCCTATCTAAGGGTATGATTACTGATAGTTCATCAGAACTATACAATAGTATTAAACTTTTTAGTTACCAGTTTTTATTGGCAGGGCTTTCACTCTACCCCGTACTAATTGTCAAGTTTCAGGCTAAGCACACTCATGGAAATCAAGCCACCAGCAGTATATGTATGTGTACAGTTGCATGTACCCTTCAGCAAAAGCTACAGCAATAGACTGCAATGAGTAGCCTGTAATGAATCCATTTCAAGGTGTTCATAAGAAGGTTAATCATCAATTTGGGGTTAAAGGAGAGAACTTCTAAATACAGAGTCTTGAAGGTAAAATCTTGAGGGTAAAGAATACAGGGTGTTTCTCATGGAGACGTTAGCTGGCAGCCATTTTGATTTTATAAAATTATGTTTCTGGATAGAAACAATTAAGACGAATACCACACTTGCCTGACAAGAAAGTTTGGTGAAACCTCTATTCTGTTGTCTAAGGTGTAGGACACAACTCAGGACTGGATGGTATGCTTGAGTCTGGAACCTTTCATCATTTTGCTTTGAGCTCAGCTGGTCTGTGGATTGCTTGTGTAGTCAACCCTGAAGACTTGATTGCTTGCCAGTACCTGTGGCTGACATTCATTCATCACATCTGAAGCAGGCTTTTTGGCATTGGAATATTTTAAGTCCACATTGGGTATGAAACTATTTCTCCCCCAGGGCAAAGGCTTCAACTTTTTGAGAAAACATTAAATCAGCTGGGCTTGGGCAATGTTTCACACAACCATGCTTCTGACCATGACCTTCCTATCTGTGAAGTATTGTAGATGGCCAAATTGATGGCGGAGGTCCAGAAGATACACTATTTCATCTTCTGGCTTATCCTGTACAACAATAAGCAGTGGAGGATGCATAGGAGGAAGCTTGGGGAGATTAAATTGAGCCTCTTGTGACTTTATAATTTGGTCCATCTTATAATTTTATGCATGTATTAGTATTAGTTCCAATAATTTATATTAATTTAATCTCTGAATTTATTTCTGTCTCCTGTCTCTGTTTGATATGAGGTCAGCTGCAATGGGCTTAATTGCTGCAATCTCCTTCTGTACATTCCATACTAACTCCCTTAGGCATATATCCTCCCTGAATTGTGACTGCCTTTGATTTAGAAAATGCATATCTTCACAACTGTAATCTCTTTAAGGATGCAGATAATGAATGCATTTAGAGCTTCCCCTGTTCGAGGTGGGATGAGGGTCAAACTGTTAAAATAACAACAAAAGGCAATTAGCAAGGCATCTGTGTTTTTGATAAGTTAAATGCCCTAGTATTACAGAATGTTTGTTTCCACAAAGGAACACCTAAAATTCCTTGGGCAACCCCAAATACATTCCTTATCTAGTTTAACGGGGGTTAAGGGAAAAGAGGGTTTGCCTGTAATGAGTCCATAAGTCAGTATGTGGTCCAAGTTTCAAAGCATTGATGAGATCATAGATTCTGGAATCAGTGAACAGAATTTGCTGTCTGTCTGTCTGTCTGTCTGTCTGTCTGTCTGTCTGACTGACTATCTATCTATCTATCTATCTATCTATCTATCTATCTATCTATCTATCTATCTATCTATCTATCTATCTCATCATCTATCAACCCATCTATCCACAAAATAGGAAGATAGGTAGCCTTCAATGGAACTACTTGAGCTCAGAATGTAGTGGTTGGGGAGCAAAGAATGTGATAGACTGCAAGCAGAAGATGAATGCACTCTTGTATTTGTCATTAATGTCCATCACATTTGCTGCAAGGGAAGCCATGGCTCTTAGTTGTCACTGAAGTAGGCATCAAGATATGGTGATTCTGTTTGTTTGCATTTAGTGTATTAAATAATGCTTTTTTATTTGGCTAAGTGTGCCTCCTTATAGTTCTTTTGAGATTTGTGGTTTTCAAGAGCATAACTGTGTTTCCATACTCACTCTTTTCACTGCATGATTTAGACATCTATTAATGAGATAAATAATATGGTCAGTTTCTTATTTGCTAGCATGCCACCTATAAATAAGCAATACACAGACATTTGGATGTTTCAAAGCCAGCTGAATAACATTGTCATTGCCAATGGATTTCCTGATAGTAAATTTAGGCTTTCAAGATTTGAAATTTAGGATTCACCAATGAGCCATATAGAAGAAGAGTCAGTCCAAAGGGGCATCTCTTGGACTCCAAATTCCTTATTGCAGCAGAATACAATATTGGGTATCCTACTGGCCTTACACGAAAGAAGAATAACTCTGGAGAACAACTGTTGCCCTAGTCACATATTGGGCTCTATATGCTTCAGATTATTTATCTGCCTAAAAAAAAAGACGTTAGATTTGAACTATAAGTCATCCTCCCCTCTGCCACAATCACAAATTTCTTTTCCCTATCTGAAATACCAAATCCAGATCTTACATGAATATTCTCATGGTCTGGGTTTTCATTAATATGGGCATATTAGGGCTACTAGGAAGGAACAGTTTGCCAGAAGGTGCTGGCAACCTCCTAGGAGCACCCCATGCCTCAACTTGTTTTTAGTTAGAGGCCTTTCCCAAAGACTTTGCTATAGACTCTTAAATTCATTCATCTCGCCTCTCAAACACTGTCATACACAGCAGTCTGAAGGCTTTTAATTAAAAAAAAAAAAATCTTGGCCCTTGGCTTTATCTGCAGAAGGCATTAGCAGGTTGATTCTACCTCCCCCCCTTTGGTCCATGAATCAATAAGGCAGAGTTTGGCATACTTCTCTCCCTGTATATTTCATCCCTAGCCAATGCCTGCACAGTGCCCTTTTCTAATTAAAAACTGGACACTTTCCCTGTGCCCATTAATATTACCCTGCATAAATCTGTCCTCTGTCCACACAGCTGCCACATGCGATCTGTGCTATACCTTGCAAATGAAGTTGGCTTGTGCTGAAAATCAACAGCCATGTGGAGCAAAACTGTTTTTCTGGATGTATGGCCAGATTTTTGTTTTGAGTATATATGAATATATAGGCAAATGCGTAGGTTTCGGCTGATGCATTCCCTTTTTTTAGACAGTAATTGGAGTTTATTTCATTTTGTTAGGAGATTCTTTTTTTAAAGAAAGAAATATTGATTTATATGAACTGAGAATTAAAATAGCATCTAACATTTTTATTACTTTTAAAGATCTTTTCTAAAAATATATTAGAAGATGACATCTTGAATAGCCAAATGGACCTGGCAGAGCCTTGAAAGAATTTCTTGGCTTCAGCTATGAAGATTCTGGTAAGAGAAAATCCTTTGATTTGCCAAAATCCTTTCAGAAGATATTAAGTTTATTAGCCATGTAAAACTGGGTGAAGCTATTATACCATATTTTACTCCTCTGGAAGAAAATGAATTTTACATACATGCTGTGCAAATGTGTGAATAGCTTTGTTCATGAAACAAACTTGGAGACACTGAATATGCAGTTAAGGAAGAACTTTATATGTGGAGAACCCTGTCTCGCCACATTTTCATTAACTACTCTTCGCAGTCTAAAACAGTGTTTTTCAATTTGAGCAACTTTAAGATTTAAGATTTAACATTACCTGTGCTGTCTGGGGGAATTCTGGGAGTTGAGGTCCACACAAGGGGCTGTCACAAAGAAGAGGGAGTCAAGCTATTCTCCAAAGCACCTGACAAGAAGCAATGGAAACTAATCAAGGAGAGAAGCAACTTAGAACTAAGGAGAAATATTCTGACAGTTAGAACAATTAATAGTGGAACAACTTTCCTCCAGAATGTTCCAACACTGGAAGTTTTTAAGAAGATGTTGGATAACCATTTGTCTGAGGTGGTGCAGGGCAGGGGTGGGTTCTACTTACCTTTACTACTGGTTCTAAAGGTGCACGTGCTTTGTGCGTGATCGGAGCACGCAGAGCACGTGTTTGGTGCGTGTGTGCGCTTTGTGCCGAACAGGCACTCCCGTGCATGCGCAGAAGCTTTTTTGATGAAAAAACCTAAAAAAGCATTCTGCACATGCGCGAGCGCGCTTTGCGCGCTCTGCGCAGACATTGGTAAGTACAGGCATGCGGGTGGGGCCAGCTCCCGGTCGCGTAGAACCAGTTCGGTAATGTCACAGCGTCACCACTACCTATTCGCGCGAACCAGCCTGAACCGAGAGCAACCCACCACTGGTGCAGGTTTTCCTGCCTAGACAGGGGGTTGGACTAGAAGACCTCCAAGATCCCTTCCAACTCTATTCTATTCTATTCTATTCTATTCTATTCTATTCTATTCTATTCTATTCTATTCTATTCTATTCATTCCCTATTCTATTCTATTCTATTCTATTCTAAATGTACTATAGATACAGGTGGCATTCTTGGTTGTTCATATACTACAAATTGATTTTAAATAATCCATAGTTCTGGCTAAAACTTCTGATGTCATTGTAAAATTGTAATTCACTACAATGAACCATATAATAGCTGGAACATTATCTTGATGAAAAATTGTGAGTATATTAACATTCCAAGAACATATGTATTGCACGAAACATTAAATTAGACTTTATTCAGGATCCAAAGTACTATTTCTGATCCTGGAAATAAGAAAATATGGCATCCTCATAGTCAATAAGCTAAGGGAGATAACAGAAAACTTTATTTAATTCTCAATTAAAGACATATTGGTGAATATATATAAACACACACGAACACACACATATATACATACATACACACACACAAACACACACGTTATCAATTCAATTTATGCAATGGAATTGCAGTTATGTAAGGTACAGAAAGAGAATAAGAAATTGTAAGCAAAATGAATTAAACATATTATACACAAAAAGAAAAGGAAATATAGTTAAATCTAATTCACAGTAACACTAACACTTCATTATATTTCTCATATTTCTCTGATTTTATTCACCCATCCTAGCTTTTGACATGTTGATACTATATAGTGCTTTATGTACTCTGTAATTAATTTTTTAGTCACATAAAGATTTAATTTGAGTTGTATTTAAAGGACAATTTTATTTCTTAATTTTATTCTGCATAGCATGAATATAATACATAATATTGAACAAAACCTTCTATTAAAGATCATAGGGTAATAAAGACATATGCCATGATATCAGTCCTAAAAAATCCTTTCTAATTACTGAGCAAGAAAATTAAATCAATAATCAATAATTAAAGCAGGATTCAGTAATTAAATCCTTGATGTAGAATAATGAATTTTTAATAAGTTTATTAAAAGGAAAAGACAACCACTCTGACTATTTTTGAGGAGTTTATTTTGAATTCTAATTGTTCCCTATTGAGGAACACTAATAAGGGTTCATATTTTCTTTCTTTGAAACACAACCGACTCAAAATATTCGGTTAGATTTTGTTTGTTTCTTTCTTGGTACTTCATGTACATCCTTTCTTGGCAACCATTCAAATAGGAGGCATTTTGAAATGAGGACTGCCCTCTAGCAAGACATATAGGCATCTGAAATTTAGAATTATTATTATTATTATTATTATTATTATTATTATGTTCAGCATTCTGAACCAAATGCATCAGATGCATCAGCATCTGATGCAAGTTCGGTCTATCCTTTCCAAGATGGCTTTTAGGGGAAATGTTTACATAGAAAAATAAATGTAGGAGTTTGCTTTAGGAAATGATTGGGATAGCCTTCTTGGCAATTCATCCTTCTTTTAAGTCTTTTTTTTTTATGAAAAAGTTTTACAAAATTTTAACAACAATACCCCTCCCCAAACCCT
>JANHFM010008630.1:21822-32635 GCA_032468115.1 Grayia smithii
TCTATTGTTTTTAAATTTTGTAAGCCGCCCCGAGTCCTTCGGGAGAAGGGCGGCATATAAATGCAATTAAACATAAAACATAAACAAACTCTCCGCCTGTTCTAAATCTGAGGAAAAGTCAGATTCAGCCATACTGACCCTCCCCCTTGGACCCAAGGAAATTATAGACCAGTAATCCACAGGTACTGCAAGTCTTCCTTATCTGCAACACACAGCTCCAATCATTGTCAAACTGCTGGTTCAGGCAATAGGAAGGGCCAAAATAAAGGCGATCCACTTGAGAGGAAACTGCCTTAAAATTAGCACGGGAGTAGCTGTCAAAACTCCCTCAGCACCACTCCACAATTAAGGCCAGCAAAACAGAAGACAAGCACCTTAAATAGTGTCCAGAACGTCCTCTCACTCTAATCAAGCTCCAACGGCAGCACAGAAATTCAAAAGGTAAAAAAGAACAGATCAGTTGAGCGCCGTTGTCAGCAGAAACAGGAGAATGGCGCGAGCATGGGAATTTTCCCGCCGCTGCAAGCGCCGCGGCCAACAGTGTAATTAGCTGAGGGAAGGCTGAAATCCGTCCTCTGCAGGAGCCAGCAATAAAATCTTCAGAGCTTGCACTACTAGAGTGTGCAGAGGCTCCAGAACATCAAGTTGATCCTGTCTTCGGAGTGCGAAAACGCTGGAGCGTTCCGATACTCCGGAAAACCGCCTTGCCAGAAAACTGCCAAAAACCCGTCCTTTCAATTGAGGTGGTGGTGGTGTGCCGGCGGACGGGTCAAGCAATCTCCCACTGGGGGTAAAACGGGATCGAGAACTTCTGTAATCTAACAATCCCACAGGAGCAATAGTCAATTGGTTCAAGGGAGAACAGGAGCCGCCCTGGAGCCCCAGGAATGGCGCACTCACCCCCCGACCACCAAACAGCTGACTGTCAAACTGCAAAATGCCGGAGAAATACATGAAAAAAATAAAACAAAATAAAATAAAATAAAACTGATAAAACCAATATTCAGGGAAAATCCGAATATCAGTATCCAAAGGCCAATGATCAGAACCATTGACCACAACGTCTACTCAGAAGGCTGAGTGAACAAAAACTGAGGCTCCATTGTGAGGAGAAGGCATGGCCACAGGGAAGGAAGAGAGAAAAAAATTGTCAATCAGTATGCGGCTTGAACTACAAACTAACCCATACATCGATTCTCCAGGAGAGAGCTGGAGAAAGTGGATAGGATCCTCTGCAGAATCTGTTTAGGCATCTCCTGATTATGAAATTTTTGTCCCTCCTGTCTGGAAAGTCTTTAAGAAAGAAAAAAGATCTGGGCCAGGGCAGTATTGAATATGTCCTTGAAAGTGGTTGAGCTGCAACTGGAGCTCAAAAAAATGGCCGCCGCCACCCACGATGTTTGGGACGGCGCAGCTAGAACCTAAGGGTGAAGGGGAGCTAGAACACTGCTTCCCCAGTCCAAAAGGAGGGCTAGTATGCCTTAAAATAAGTCAGCAACGAGGGAGAATTGAATAGCAGAGAAAAAAGCCTTGCTGTTTAAAACGCGGCTTTTCCGGCGTTCCCCCTCCCCCCCTTATCTCCCTGCTGGCCAGCTGGCAAGCGGGGAAAAAGAAAGTAACTGCCTTTCGGCAGAAGGAAAATAAATTAAGAAAAAAATTAAATAGAAGTTAAATCCTAAGGAAGGAGGAGGTAAGGAGGCTATAAAAGTAAAGATAAGCAAAATATTACAATATTAGTCTTAGCAGTGATATATGTGTCTCTCAGCTTACTGAGTTAATTAAAAGTGGAATACAACGGAAGGAGGAGGAGTATTTCAAGAAAATTAACCAAGTCTCCAGCCAATCAGAGTGCACATAACCCACTGCTAGGACTCTCGAGCAGCACGTTGGAGAATGAGATAGTGAAGATAACCAGGAGGGACTAGCATATCCTAGCTGTAGCACGATTTTGCTTTGACAATCTCATTGGCTGGAAATTGTATTTGTACTCAAAGGCATCTGGAGGGCAGAAGGCTAAAATAGGATGATACTGCCATCCATATTTCCTAGACTACAAAACCTCTAAAGCAAATTGTCACATCATTCACAAGGTTAATGGAGACACTTTTTACTAGTTACGTAGATGCAGCTTTCATAGAACTGCCATTGCGTGCCCTCTGCAAAAATATTTAAAAGGTAAATTAATCTAGCATGGCACACCAAGTCAAGGCAATAAACATATCCATTCTTTTCTAGACTCTGGATATAAATGGGAAGAACTGTTCCGGATAATCACAATTTTAAATACTTACTGCTATCACCCATTTTACAGTAAATATTGGAAAAACATTCAAAGGTGAAAATAAATCCAGTATTCTAACAAGTGAAAGATACAGAGTGAACAGGTCTTTTACATCATGAAAGTATTGCATCTATAAGTAGTTCAAAAGGTCAAATGAAATGAAGTTTGACTCATTATGCATTTTTAATGAACATATAAGTGCATGCATTAAGGAAGGATAAGCAACATAATACACTCCAGATTACTATAACTAGCCATACTAACTGGGGACTATTAAGAGTTGTAGTCCTAAATATTTGGAGGGCAACCCTTCCCCAGCTCAAACTAAAGCATTTTCTTTATACTCATTAGCTGTCAATGTCTCACACAGCACATTTAAGAATGTACTCAAGTGTGTACTCATCATCATCAAGCAAGGATTTAATGGCTCTCAAAGCACATTCCTAAAGTTAATCATGTATTTAACTGCCTTAGCAAACTGAAATCTAAATTTAGGCTGTGTATTTTGTTCACTGTGGACCCCTAGCTTTTTATCCAAGCTTATTCTTGGTTGTTGTTGTTTTTTTTGACCCTTTGTTCAACTTTTCTTTCTTTAATCCAGAATATTAATACTGCCTGAAAAATAATAAAGTACACTGTTCAGGCTGTTTTAGCTTATTGAAATCAAGAGATGCATTACTTAATGCTTTCAATTGAACTATATCCCAAATAGCTTCGCTTCACTTTCAATTTGCATGTGTATAATACCTAAAATTAGCCAAGTGAAATTTGCTCAAGTCAGAAGTTCCCTCAAGCACATCTTTCTTCTCTGTCAGAAAAAATGCAGCAGTACCACATTTAATAGCTATTTATTGCTTTCCCCTGATATCAAAATTTGCTGCCTGAGGCAGGTGCATAATACAATAATTTTGCATTATGTAAATGCCTGGTGTTCACATACAGTGTAGACAGCCCCCCGAAATTTCTCCTAGTATGATAATTTCTTAACGCCATTCACAACATGATGTATGTGAAAAAAAAGACATAATTTCTCTTTCTTGGAAAAGATAATCAAGACTATAAAAATGCTTTATGTAGTATGGCTCCATAGAGGTCACAGGGACATACCAGATATTGCCTGTCTCATAAATGGAACAGAACTTATCCAACAGCATGAAATTTTGTAATCATGCCTGTTTTGGCTTATATATACAAGATGAAATCTGCTCTCCTATTTCAAGAACAAATGTGATACAATTTATGCATATCTCCATAAGAAATTGTGTGCCTTTTAGTTGGATTTCCTTAGTTTGTGTAATGTTGCAAACTTAATTCACCTTTTCTCCCCAAAGTAGTAACACGGTTATTCTGCAATTGCCCTGTCATTTCACATTTTTCCCAGTGTTCTGATTTTTATAGTATCTGATTACTTTTCTCCTTCATGAATGCGATTATTCAACTAAGCCAACACTCCAAAATAAGATGACCTTTGGATATTTTTGACTATAATTTCCATCATCCCTGGTTGCTGTCATCCTCAAAATATTCCAAGCTACCCTGGTCATGACACATTTCCTATAGAATAAAGACAAGGTAAATAAATTATTGCATTCTTTTGGGCATTCCTCTTCACTTTCATATACAGAACTGTGATATAGCTAATCATTGTTGCATTTTTGTCACCATTATGAGGAAGAACAGATGGCTGGGTCAAGGTCAAACTCCTGCAACCAAAGGGAGATTTATCCCTTTTTGCTGCCTTAAATTTAAAATATCACAATGTATATATGGTGAGAAATAATTATGACCATTTTAATTGTTTCAGCAACTACTTCTAAAATTTGGAGTATATTCATAAATCAGCATCGAGACTCCCCAAATCAGGAGATTTACACAAAAGTTAACTGAAGTAAAAAAAAAAAAACATCTCTCTCTTGCTGTGTATGTGTCTCATCACTTAAGGGTTCAACTCTCAGCTTCAGCCAAGAATTAACAAGTGATCACTAACTGAATAGATGATCTATTTGCTCTAAGGCAGCAAAAGCTGCCACTGAATATAAGAAATGAAGAGTCAGAGCTATACTCATTACCAGCTGAGAATAAAATCTGTGAAGCCATATTCATAAAAGCGAGCAAAAGAATTTAATTTTCTCTGAAAACAGAATATGTAGAAGGTGAACAAATTAAAATTAGAGCCTTCTCCATTTAGCATTACATATTGGTTTGGCCAGGATATATGGAGTCTCAATACGGACAATTGACTCATCACTGGCTGTGTGTAATTTGGATAGAAAAATTAGTGCAGGAATTATTGGAAGCTGAAGTGTTACACATCTGGCAGGAAAATTTAAGCAATCAAAAGTCCACATATTTTTAGCACATTTACAGAATTATCCAAAATATATATTAACTACAAAAGTTGTCATCAATGCAGAGTTGCCAAAATACACTTACGTTGCTCATGCCTATATTTCTACTGGAAGTAGTCCTCCAGCTATATTCATTATCACTACCTCAAACTTATAATATTTCCAAAATGATTTTGTTTCAAAGTACCCTTCATTCTTTTCCAGAAACAAAAGGAATATACAAAGCTATACCAATTATGGAGTCCGAAGAAACTAATGCCGTATATTACTGGCAATATAATATTCACTTTGTGAAGATAATGAATTACTAAGAAAAAATACATTTTAACAGCATCAGTTCATCACAGAAAAGCACTACTTGTCCAAAGAAAGACTAATTTACACAAGTCTTTCCCCTGCACACACTTCAATTTTTTTTAACAATAGAAAGGTACATTAAAATATATATGGAGCTATTCAAGCACAAAATTTTTCATCTATGTGGCTCTGGTCTTAAAAATCACCAGCTGGTACATACCACTTAAAAAAAAAGAGCTTTAGTTCCCATCACAACCCATTCTGATTAAATTTTCTGAAATCTCAATACAGCTCTGGCATTTTTACAACACTTGAGACCATGTATGATCTAGGTATCTGATATTTCTCCAAGAAGCATCTTTGCAATGCAGTTAGATTTTAGATGAAACCATATCTATATATTTTATTATGCTTTCCCTTGACATCATTACCATAATTATGTTCAAAATTAAACAGTCAATATTGATGAATCTTATAAGGATGTAGCAATATAGTTGACACTAAGGACATATTCACACTTAAAGTTTAATCTGATTCTGTTCTGTGCTCATGGTAATTTACATTTAAGCTATTTTTTTAAAAAAATATGTCTGGACCGAGACACTTTTGAAACAGTTTGCAAGGTATTCAGTCCAGATTATAGACTATCATCCTCCTACTGGACAATACCCTAACTATTGGATCCTCCTATCTTTCTGCTCCAGGAAATCAGTTGCTTTCCTTCCTATGGACTGATCTTGGTGCACATGTTTATTTTTATACTTACGTCATTTTTACATATATGTAACAATATACATATACAACTTTTTGCACTCTAATAACAAACTTTTGCACTCCTTTTATCATCAGTTCTAAAATATCCTAGTTGTTGTTAAGACTTTAGTATGTACTTTGCTGGTTCAAAAAACTTCCACAGCTGAACCGTAGTTTGCAAAAGACGTACCTTTGTGCATATATATAGCCAAAGTGCAATCACAGTTTTCTAGCTGTCAATAAAAAAAACTATTAAATTTACAGTATTTTGCTTGGTGAACTGAAATAATTTAGGTATTTATGTTTTGTCTATTACAGAACATTTATATTGTCATGTTAGCTGAATTAAATCTCCATTATCTGAGGTTTCTCTTTTCTATACATATACTAGTGTCTTAAACAAAAAAATATTGTTTATCATGTCGGAATGCACTGAATTCTCATTCAAAATTTTTGATAGATAAACAGAATATACATATGTATGTATATGTATGTACAACATTTTTATGTAGAATATAGGTCTATTTTAGGAGGCAAAATGCTCAAAAAAATGTCTCTTTCTTGTACACTACTTCTTTCTTGTATAATACCCTTTCAACCAAGGCAATCCCAGTACCTAGGTAATCTTAAATATGAAAGGAGGCTATTCTGTTTTTATGCAGCCAACGAAATGTACATTATGCTAATTTTTCTCATCCTGAGTGGATTTCTTGATAATTTCATGGAACCAAATCAGACAATAAAATGCTTAACCTTTCCAACAAACTTCAAGGCCTGCTCCTATTAACATTTTGAAAGTTATCCCTACCATTATTATAAATTGTATAATTTATCATCATAAATAAAGTCAAATAACACTTATTCCTTTTTGCACTTCCTATTCTTGTATGCTTCAGGAGTTAAGAGTTGGCAGCACAGTCCTGTGCTAGTTCTCTTCCTTTCTCTGAAGCCAGTTCGTGTTGATTGGGAGCAAGGTCCCATTCTCAGTCTCTGCTATATCAGTAATGGGTTGCTCCCAGTTCTATCCGGTTTTTAGAACCAATAGTAAAATTGGCGGGAGGCTCCACCCACCTATCCCAACATCATCAGGTGATCTGTGTATGCACAGAAGAGAGCACGCGAATGAGAGCGAGCGCACATGCGTGCTCCCGCTGCGAACCGCTAGTAAAAGTAAATACAATCCACCCCTGTGCTATATGTTCATGCCACCAAGTTCAGTACTTTCTCTACTGCTGTTTAACATCCACATGAAGCTACTGGGTGAGGTCATCCATTGCCATGGAGTGAGATATCATCAATTCCTGATGACACCAGGTTACATATCTCTGCCCCTGGTGAGTTAAGTGATGCTTCTGCAGTCTTTTCTCAGTGCCTAGAGACTGTGAAGATCTGGATGGAGAACAACAGTCTTCAACTAAGCACCAGAGTGTTGTTGGGTTTTATGGCCTTCTGTATCTGGAGATTTACCATACTTGGTCCTAGATGGGGGTTCATGCTCCTAATCTGACCTAAATTTGGGGGCTCTCATGGACTTGCAACTCCTGCTCAAAGAGCAGGGACAGTCATGGTCAGAAGGACTTTTGTATAATTTCATGTTGTGCACCAGTTCTGCACCCATTCCTAGACTGGGAGACTCTACTCACAGTCACTTATGTCCAGGTGCTAATTTTGATCTTTAAACCTCTACATGTCATGGGACCAGTTATTTGAAGAAACACCTCTCCAAGTGACATCCACCCATCCCATCAGGTCTAGTAGGTGAGGCATGTTTCAGGTCCTGTCAGCTAGAGAGTTTTGTCTGGTGAATTGGAGGAGGAACCCCTTTTCTGCTGTAGCCCTGTCCTGTGGAACATCAATTCCCCTCCCCAAGAAAATCTGGCACCTACCCTATTGGCATTCCGGAATCATGGTTTTGTCAATGAGCTTAGGGATCCTATAATAGAGTGGACCTTGTTATATGGTTATGATTGCCAATTGATGTACGGTAGTTACTCTATGCTGGGAGCCATTTTGTTTTTTGCTTTGTTTAATTTAAATTGTGGTTTTTCTGTATTTTACTTTCATGCATTTTGTTTTATCATGTATGCTGCCCAGAGTCATTAAGTGAGATGGGAAGCTATACTAATATGATAAATAAATTCTTCACAAAGATAGTATGTTAATTTAGTTACTTCCTATCCTCTACCAACTTAAATATGATTTGGAGCTACGGTAATTCTTTATGGCTCCTAATGAGATAATCCATATTTGTAAATGTTTATATGTGTGACAAAACATATTGATTGTAAAAACTAAGATTCTTATTTCAGCATGAGTGTAAAGAATACAACAGCAGATTTTTCAATTAATTGATTACAAATAAAGGCAATTGCAGTTATAAGAAAGCATTGAAATAATATAAAGAGAAACAGATATCCTTAGTTTTGTAGCACACTATCTTTTCAAAAGGCATAAGGGAATATGAAGAAGAAGAAAGAACCAGTTTGTTTCCTATTGAAGAATTTATCTTACCTAAATAGTTCTGGATCTGAAGGAAGTATTTTAAAATGCAATGTGTTTTAGACCAGTAAATGGAATGTCTTATCCTGGTTATTTCAGTTTTGCAAAGGAAGAAACTGGAAGATTGCAGAAACTTCCTACATTCTTCAATTTATTACAACTTCCATCCATAAATTTCAGCTACTTGAAATGTCTGAATGATGTCATAGATACAAATGGGCTGAACTACATAACTTGTGCCACAATTTCCTGTATTTGCATATCCTGGTAAGTTATATCTATGATTTTAAAGAGAAATTATTAGATCGGGCAATGGAAGAGACAAGACACAGCTCTTAACAGTAACAACAGCTCTTTATTAGTAGATCAGTGCAACCCAGCAGCTGGCTCATCTGACTGCTCTTTCTTTTATAGTCCAGGGGTGGGTTCTACTTACTTTTACTACTGGTTCTGATGATGCATGCGTTTTGTGTGTGATCGGTGCGCGCAGAGCGCGCGTCTGGTGCATGCGCAGTAACCTTTTTTTGGGAAAAAACCTCCAAAAAAAACGTTCTGCGCATGAGCGGAGCGCACAGAGTGCAGAGAACCGTAAGTACAGGCACGCGGGTGGGCCCAGCTCTCAGTCACGGAGAACTGGTTCGGTGACATCACAGCGTCACCACTACCAGATCGCGCGAACCGGCCCGAAACAGAAGCAACCCACCACTGGAGCTGTCAGACAGGTCAGCCAATGGGGTTTGAGTATTTTCCCGCCAGATTGGCAGACCTGAGTGAAGCCTATGCTCACTCCTACTTAATATTCAACAGAAATACAAACATTTTAAATGTCCATATTCAATATTTCTATCCAGAACTACATACCGTATCTAGAAAAATAATTATTAGAACATTAAGTAAATGGCTTGGGAAGTGATATATAAATCTTGTAAATCATTGTATTTCATGCTGTAACTTATTACATCTATCAGGGAAATACATCTCTATAGGTAACATTTCTCAGGAAATGATAAAATAATATTTTTTATTTTTTATTAAGCTACGTTTACCAACAGACGTGCAATGCAATGTCAGAGCATATATCGCCTTTTCAAATGAGAATTTTTTACATTAAAATCGTGTATTATATATATACCATTAATGAAAATTATTAATCCAGTTTCATCTATATTTTAATTTGTGTTTACATCCAATCTATTCAAGATTCAAAGTATATTATTGCAAAATGAGAAAAGAGAAAAAGTTCAAGATAAAGTTGAATTATTTCATTCGTGCTATAGGGAATGCCCTATAAAATACACAAAAGCAGAACAAAAGTTTAATATCCTGTTAAATGCTTATAGATTTTCTCTGGAATGAAAAATCTGCTATATTCCTTCAATAAGCACAAGTCCCAGTTGCCACATAAAAACCTATCCACAAATTTTCAATTTGTTGCTCACGCTTTGCAGTCAAAGTTTATCAACTGCCTAGGGGCACAAGAGTTCAAACATTAAAGGTAGGAAATCATGAAGGTGCAAAGCATTTCTCGTGGCAAATAAAACCCTTTTTTGCAGAGTCTCAATATATCACAGTCTTAGCAGAATTGTTCTTATGCAAGTCCCAGAGATTGAGCAAAGCACACTTCTCAATATAATTTCTAAATATAGGCATGTGCGTAAGGAAAAAAGTATTCATAGATGAAACTGTAGTTTCATTCACACTGCATCTCTACTTTCTTTGATACAACATGTGTAAATACCCAGGAAGGTCTGAATGAACAATGTATTTAGTAAATACGATCAGAAGTCTTTCAAATATTTGATGCATATATTGTTATATATCTAAAAGACTGGACAATATGTATGCAACTATTTACAAAGCCCTCTAAAAAGGATATTGCTTGAATTGAGCTTGCTCCAGTGCGTATGGAGTCACCACAAAGGAAATATTAATCATGACTGGAAATCTTTTTAATTACAGGTAGCCCTTGGCTTATGACCATAATTGAGCCCAAAATTTCTGTTGCTAAGCAAGGCAGTTGTTAAGTGAATTTTGCCCTATTTTATGACCTTTTTACATAAGTGAATCACTGTAGTTCTTAAGTGAATCATGCGGTTGTTAAATGAATCTGACTTCCCCATTGATTTTGCTTGTCAGAAGCCAGCTAGGAAGGTTACAAATGGTGAACACATGACCTCAGGACCTCAGGACAATACGTGCCAGTTGCCAAGTGCCTGAATTTTGATCATATGACCATGGAGTTGCTGCAACAGTTGTATGTGGGAAAACTAGTCATAAGTCACTTTTTTCAGTATTGTTGCAATTTCGAAAGGTCAGTAAATGAATGGTTGTTTAGTTGCAACTTGAGGACTACCTGTAATTCATATTGTTTGGCCAGCTTGGGGTAATAGGAACAATCTTTTATTGTGACATGGCAGTAAAGGTATATCCCAAAGTCTAAATTTATTGTTATTTAACAGTTGAGACAGTTTAAGAGCCGAGGTGGCGCAGTGGTTAGAGTGCAGTACTGCAGACTACTTCAGCTGACTGCTAACTGAAGTTCAGCAGATCAAATCTCATCGGCTCAAGGTTGACTCAGCCTTCCATCCTTCCAAGGTGGGTAAAATGAGGACCCAGATTGTTGGGGGCAATATGC
>JANHFM010008634.1:50152-60477 GCA_032468115.1 Grayia smithii
CCCTCCTTTCCTTAAAACTGCCAAGATTTTTTTTTTTTTAATTCCTGATTGCACAACCATCGACTGTCGCCTGAAGATCTTTTGGCAGGGGGAAAAAAAAAAAAAAAAAAGCTCGGCCAGAAAGGCGTTTATCCTAAAGCCTTTCGCGCAGCACTGGGAAGAGAGAAAGCTACTTTCTCGCCAAGTCCCCCGCGTCCGTCTCTAAACTAACCGGGCCTGGAGATGCCAGCACCGATCCTTCCACCGAGCCACGGCCCCTTTCCCAAGGACTGAGCCGAACCCTCCTAACCGAAGGCGTCTCGGATTGCTCCCCCCCGCCCCGCGCTCCGTCACTCGGAGCAGGAGATCAAACGACGGGACACCGGCGGCTACCACGACCGCCTCGACGGCGGCCCTTCCACGTGACCGTCACTACTGTCCGGGCGGGATCGCGTGGGAACCGTGGAAGTCCCCGTTGCCGGGCTGGTAGCGGCGGCGGTGGTGGTGGTGGTGGAAGGAGAGCGGCCTCGCCTCGTCGCCTCTGCCCGACCTTTGCTCGGCGCGCTTTCCAGCCGGTCCCTTCAGGGGTGGTCCTCGGAAGCTCCACTGCAGCAAGAAAAAGCTGCTCCCGCGCTTGAGGGGAAGAGTCCCCGGGCCGCCGCCGCCGCGGTTGGCCAAAGCCGAACTGTATGGGAGGAGCCTGGGCTTTTAATGCACCATAAGGTTCCGGCAAGCCGCCGCCGCCGCCGTTACCGCAGAAGCCCGAGCGGTCTCCTGCAGTAGCAAGCAGCGGTGGCGGCGCGCTCCCACTCCGCCCGCCCGTGCCTCGGTCTCAGCGTGCTTTTGCAGCAGAGCTTTGAAAGAAGCCGCCTCGCTTGCCGCAGCGGCGCCAGCTCTGCCCCTTGAGAGAGAGAGAGAGAGAGAGAGAGAGAGAGACCCCCCCCCCCCCCGTTCCCCTTGGCAGCGCGTGGAGCCGGGAATTTGGCGTGACAAGCCCGTTTCTTCCCCGCCCGCTGAAATTGCGCTAAGGGGGGGAGGGAGAAAAAAAACAAAAAACAAAAAAACCAACACAACCCCGCGCGCGCCAGAAGGAGAATTGGCGCCGGAGCTCTGATCTTTGCAGTCCACGGACACCATTTTGTGACCGGCGGCGTTTTGTGACTTGGGCATCCCTGGGAATTGCTGCATGCGGAGGAGAGCTCGCCAGCCACAAGGGGAACCTGTTGGGCGTCGCGATCGAGAAGTAGCCCAGTTGCGGCACTTCGCCTTGGAGCTGGGGGTTGCAGCAGCCTCCCTGGGTATCGGGTCTTGCGCGGCAGCGGCAGCCTTGGGAGGAGGGAACTTGGAGCTTGTGCAGCAGCAGCAGCAGCAGCAGCAGCAGCAGCAGCAACGGCGAAAACCGCAGCAGCAACAGCAACAGCAGGCGGCGAAGGGGAATTGGACCTTGCGCATCCCCATTCCTGGGTGGAGGCGAAGGAGGTTTGCACCTTTGCGCCAACGGCAGGAAGAGAAAGGGGCTTGGACCTTTGCGACAGCAGCGTCCCTGGCAGGAGGAGGAGGAGGAGGTGAAAGCTTGCTTGCTTGCGTTTTTTTTTTTTTTTTTAGTTTTATTTTTTATTTTTCCCTTGCAGGGCAGAGAAGCATGTTAGTCTCAATGCAGCTCCCCTTCCCTCCTCGCCGCTAATCTCAGTCGTGGTGGGGCGATGATGGATACTTGCCTGCCTGTTCTCACTTCCCACAAAAGTAAGCCCGCTGTCAATGGAGGAGGACATTGATACCCGCAAGATAAACAACAGTTTCCTGCGCGATCACAGCTATGCAACAGAAGGTAATGTAAGGCCAAGCGGGGTAGTAGGAAAAAAAAAAGAAAAGAAAAGAGCGAGAGAGAGCAGCTCGGTTCCGCTGCGGGGAGGCGCCTTGCCAAAGCTCAGCTCAGAGGCACAGATCCGGCAGCAGAATGGCGCGGTACTGAATTAACAATCGAGCCGAGGGCGGATCGCGGAGAAGTAGTAGTGGCGGCGGGTGAGGCGGCGTTCAGAGGAGCAGGGTGGAATTATACCGGGAGCATATCGTCAGCGATGCTCGGAAATCTTGGCCGCCCAGCAGCAGGTGGATCAGGAGGGAAGGTCCCTCCGGCAATGTGTGTGAGCCATCTAGGTGATGTCAGCTCCAATTCACCAGGTCTCTTGATCATAACCTCCTCTCCGTGTCAGCAGCCTAGCTTAACTCTCTCCTGGGGGAAGGGGAAGGGGGTGTCAGGAAGGCTTCCTTGGGACCTGCCCAAGCCAAGAACCAGGGTGGCCCTTGGAAACAATGGAGGCCCATAGGGATGAATGGCAGATGACAAGGGACGTTGACCCTGTTGGGTACCATTGAAATCAATGTGATCTGTGAATAGGTGGTCAAGAAACCAGGGAGTGGATCCTGGGTGGGTGACAAGAAAAGCAATCCTTATCGATCCAAACTTATTTTTGATGTTTCCTTTTATTTCTTCTTTTGAATCATGGTGAAAACATTTCTTTGAATTAAAACCTGTTTTTATGAAATGCGTTCATCATCCAGAGGTTAGAATGACAGAGGCTCCCACCCCCAACACATGGCAGGCCTGGAAGTGGGTTGACCTCTTTTCCCCAAAAAAGGAAAGGCATGGCAATAGGATGGTGCCCTCTGGGGGTTGGAATGAGAGACTTAAAATAACAAAATGCCCTCATCATCTCTAGAGTGGAATTGCCTTCTTCCCAACCAGGGAATGACAGAATTGGGGTGGTGGCTTTTGAAATCGATTGCTCTCCGGAGCACTGAGACAGATCCAGAACTGGAATGACTGACACCCAAAACACACATACACAAATTCAAGGATACAAGGATAATCTGGGAATTGGAAGGCTCTAGGGATGTAGTGAAAAATGAGCTTTGGCTCATTGTTGTTGGATTTTTCCACTTCAAAGGAGAAGTCATGTTTTCAGCTGATGAAGATTTTACTATGAAACGATAGAGAGGGTGTATTGCCTTTAAGTGCTAGTTTTCATCAGAGAAATAATTTTAATGTTTATGCTAGAACATACACTGATTTCTAACCCCAATGATTTCTCTCTAGCTCTGGATCAAGAAGTATTTGAATATGCTTCTGTTTTAGTTCATTGACATCACAATCAAACTGCCTTTCTTTATTTTTTTAGTGCTCTGCAGATTTTTGTACCGATAAAAGTAGATTGAATATTTAATGGTGTTTGATGGTATGCATTTGCCTAATAATGCTTCTCACAGCTGCAGTGGAACAGCCGAATTTTCTGATGGAAACCTGTTTTTGACCAGGAAGTTCTAAAAATATCAGTTCATTGTTATTTTAGTGACAAAGACACAGTGGTTCTGCTTCTTTCTGGCTTCAGAGATGCAAAGCAGTTTTGTGTCTTTCTCTCTGTGTGAAGATGCTAGCATTTTGTATATAACCTGTTCCCAAGCAATGACAGTTCTCATGCAACTACATTTATTCCTATCTGGTCTGTAGAATGGTTACTCTTCAACCATACAGAATAGACAATTAGTATTCTTTTCAGAAGCATAGGAGTTCATTTGCTGAATAGAGCATCTTACTCTCCTACAAGTAATTGTTGCTTTGATGACTGGCAGTTGTCACAAATGTCACATGATATTTCAATCTCTGACTGAATTGTTAGTTGTAATTTTTTAAAGGCTACATTAAGACTAATTTCAAGCTCCTAAAGCTATGGAAAGTCTTACTTGCAAGTCATACTCTTTGAAGATATATATGTTAGCATTTTCTATTTTTTTTAATTTGTATTTATAAAATTGTATTTATTTATAAAAATAAAAAGTTATTTTTATAGACGCTTCAGTAATTTGATTCAGAGTAAAATATGCATAACAGATAAGTATCCATTTCTGTTTTTTTTATTAAGTATCATAGAGATCTCTTCTTTGTTTGACTTTGGGAAGTGTATAGATTAATTTAGGATACCACTAATTTCCTTGGAATTACAGCCACAACACTGTCATCCTGAAATGCTCAAAAAATACTATCCATTGTTTCTACCAGCTTTGTCATCTCTAGCAAATATTGCTATTTTGGCCACATGTCCTTTTGCAATTGACATATAAAACTTACCCAAAGGGCTTGGTAGAAGATTTTTCTTGTAGCATTTATATTTTTAAGTATCTCTCACAGAGAAGGTACTGGATTGGGGAAAGAGCAATATTCTCATTAAAATGGGATAATTTGGTAATAATTTGGATAGAGATTCATCTATTTGCTTTCCTATAACTTTTATACAGTATTCACATAAAAAATTCACTTGATGCTATCATGTCATGAATCCCTTTAAAGTAATATCAAATGAAAAGTGTTACTCTGATACTGATTTTTGGAGGCATTAGAATTCATGATACATAATTTCCAACAGAAAATACAGATTTTAACTCATAAATATAATAATGCTACATACAGTTACGTTACTAATCTTTTCTTACCAAATTATTATCAATAACTCAGCTTATACATTCACTGTTTTAAGTTGCTATAACTTTAATTTAAGACATTGTAAGAGACCACTATCTTAATCCAACATATGGATTATTATCCCCATCATGGGCCTTTTGGAAGGGATGGTCCACTCCTGTATTCTATTCTTAGAAACTGCCCATTAAAATGATGTTTTATTAACTCTTGTTTGATTGTTTAGTCTTATTGCTTTGTCTGTTTGCCTTGTTGTATGCCAGTATGTTATCACTGACCCAGTCTACAAAGATTATGAGTAAATAGAATAGTCTTCTAAAAATAAAATGGAGGAATAAAACCTTTATGCCTAAGAAATGCATATCCTTACATTATAATTGAGCAAATGCAAAATGCATTTTTAGATCATGTAAAATAAAGAATAGTATGAAAAATATTACCAAAGTACCTTCTTTGGCTGTTGTCTATTTGTAGACTTTGTCATTTACCATTCATTTCTATGGAACCTTCAAAAGTTCCAAAGGCTATATTGTTCGTCATTTGCTATATCTTGTTTTGTTTGAAATTACATTTTACTTTCTTGTTCACATTTACTGGTAACTACTCAAGAATTGCATGTGATTTAATGATTGCTTACATCACAGGGTTTATATTAATTCTGTGGAGTACTGAGTTACCGAATTACTCAGTCTCTGTTTTCTCTCTCTCCAAAAAGTGTTAGAATTATGATGGGGACAATGATATAAATTGTACTAATGACAGAACAACACTTCCAATGAAATGGCAAGAAACGTTTTAATGTGTGTGGCAACATGGCTGTGGAACATGTTTATAGAAAGTAATGCAATTGTAGTTTTGCAGCATTAGACTCTGTTAAATCAAGTAGGAGTGGAAATGGAAAAAAAAGCTGTTGAGGGAATACACTGCTGAAAGGCATTAGGAAAAGGGAGTTAATTACTTAGTTATTATTAGATTTGTATCTCACCTTTACTGTACAACTCAAGGCAGCATATATAATGCCTACATAACAAAAGGAAGCTCGTGTAAGTGCAGAAAGAGGTGTTGAGTGAAGAAATAGTTTCCATGCAATTTTGAATGAATGAAGGATGGCTTTGAAGATAAAGTAGAATGAGATATATGTATATTTTCTCCACAAGAACTATGTGAGATGAGTTGGACTGAGAAAGAGTGACTGAACCAAAGTCATTCAGCTTGGAAGGGCCCTTGTTGGTCATTTAGTCAAACCTCTCAAGCAGGTGGTGGGATTCAGCCAGTTCCCACCACTTCGGGAGAACCGGTTGTTAACTTTCTGAGTAGTTTGGCAAACTGGTTGATGGAAGAAATCATTAGGGCAGAGAACCGGTTGTTAAATTACTTGAATCACACCACTGAGCAGACCTATACCGCTTCTGACAAGTCACTGTCCAATCTCTTCTTGAAAGCCTCCAGTGATGAAGCACTCACAACTCCCGAAGTTCTTTCATGACTAAGACAGAACTAGACTGCAGTCTCCTGGTTTCTAGCTTGGTATTTAGCCACTAGACCAACCTGGCTCTCTTGACCAAACTGGTTTTCTATTATTGTCATTTTTTAAAAGTATTATGGTATAAAAATATACCAAACCAATAAACAAGGACAAGAAAACACAAAGCATGTTACAAATTTTAAAAAAAATTAAACTGAAGTCATATGTAAACCATGAAGCTGGTTTGTTTCAATCAACTATTATTTTGTTTAGTTTAGATGTAGCACCAAATTATGCATGATTGAAAACACAGAAATTAAAGCATTCAGTTTTTCTCCTATGGTAATAGAGGGAAGGGGAATAAAAGAACTAGAAACTTTTGATTGCCCTGACCATGTTTAACTATGGTGTGGTGGGACAGCTGTATTGTAAATCTTGTACTTAGTTGATTTCAGGCGCAATGGACCCATTTTTTGTTTAAACTTCCCCTTCATTTAATGAACTTGCCAATTAAAGATTTTGTCTATTAAATCAAGGCTTTATTATAAATCATAAATACAGTTTTAACAGACGTTTGGATTTTACAAACATTCCCTACCCCCATTGTTCAATAAATCAAGGGTTATTGTATCTGCTTCTTATGAATCGTTTAGTAGCTGAATATTATCACAGAAAATCAAGTCACAACTAAAGCTTCAATAGGAATAAATGATGTGAGCTTTGAGCCCTTAAGGCATTGTTATAGATCAATGAAAAGTTCTACTTGCTGTTTCTGAGTCAATGTGGAAATATCTTAATAATTCAGCCTTAGACACCAAGAATGACATAATCTATGTAGTAATGTAGTAATCTTAATATCACTTATATTAGTTGCTAATTTGTCATTTTATGTAGATAAACATTATGTTAGGATAGCCTAAGGAACTGTTAAATATTTGTATACTGACTAATGATCATTACAGAAAGGTTTAGTAAGTTAATATTTTACCAATTTCTTGGCCTTGATCAGAAAGGTGTTTTTTTTTAATAATTACAAGTGTAATCTTGTATTTTTGTAGTGCGAGTGTTATTTCATTATTTTTTATTATTTTTCTTCTTTAAAAGTTAAATTGATTTCATTGGAAAAATTCCCATGCTGTAGAAATGAAACAAGATTTTTGGCCATCGGTTTCAAATTATTTATGTGTACGAAAAGAGACTGTGAATTTAGAGATTACTTGTTTTTATTATATTTTATTGACATACTTTCAGATATCTCCAAAACTAGACAATAACTATAATTTCAATATTTGGTCAATTGGCAATTGGAAAAATATTGAACACTTTCAGAAGGTTCCATGCCAGTGCCAGATATTTAAGAAAATTCATTGTCTGTTTCAATAGGATTTTTATAAGAAAGTTTCAATTATTTTTTATCTTAGACAAAATGGAATTCTTCAAGCCAAAGGACTCAAAGGGTTTACAAGAGAGAGACAGCAAATATTGTCTGGCTCCATCCTGTATTCCTAGCAATATCCTGGCTAGTATGGTGAACCATTAACCTCACTTCCATGTAGAATTTCATTTTGCTTTAGCCTAGATAAACATATTTCTTCTACCATTTCTTTGAACTGTTCTATCTTATCACTATTGCTTTATGACAAAGTTCTGATAGATCAAAATCTAAATAAACTTATCGCTATATAGATCCTCACTTCTCATTGTTGGTTTGCTGCTTGTTCCTACATTCTGTGGATTTCTTTTTATTTAATTTCAATTTGAGCTCAGTTGTTGAATTAATATTGTATGTTAATTCATCAATTAGGTTTGTAAGCTATCCTTTTATATATTATATGTAAGCCAAACTACTGATTTATTAAGCTAATTATATTTAAAATAAATAATGGTTAGTACAAGTACCATTTCATCAATGATAAAACTCTTCTAGTAGTTGTTAAGTGGGAATCTTGATTGAGCTAATATGCTTCAGATCAGGTTATTTTTTTAAAAAAGCCTGCCTAATCTAGTCTCCCAATCTAAACTTAGTTGATATGTATGACCCCAAATTTGGACATAGGTAGTTAGACGTTTTTAGCTTAATAGCTATCAGGACTCAGTATAATGTGTCAGCAAATATTCCTGATTTTCTTGACTTAATGTATAGGTGCCAACATCAAAAAAGCATTTTTACCAAAGAGTTCAATCAAGAGAGATACTGTATCTGGCCAGTTGTTTGTTTCCTTATTCAATTTCTATAGTTGCCCAGCTGAACCAAATGTACTTATAGGACCAATAGAGCACCAGCTTTATTTAATGCATCAAGAAAGGTGGAGAATTCAAAGAAAATACCAGGAAAGTGTATAGAGGAGAATCATCAGAAGACTTTCTTTTCTGGCAAAGTGAATGAGATAAAATAACAAAACTTAACAGCTAAAGACACAAGAGTAAAAAACTATTAACTGAATGAGAAATAGAGGAAGGGACCCTAATTCATGCTAAAATGATACATCAGAAATAAAATGTATGGATAGCTTTTGGATTGTCTGAAGATATTGGTTTTTTTTTATTATTATTATTATTATTATTATTATTATTATTATTATTATTATATTTGACTAATATGTGATAATTTCTCCAAGGCAGTTAATCAGAGTCAAACAAGTGATTTTTTTTTTTAAAGATAACTTTAGTCATGTAATGCATTTCCTAGAGCAGGGGTGTCAAACTGGCAGCCTGTGGGCCAGATGCATCACACACAAGCCACGCCCACCCCAGCTCTGTGAAGGGAAGAAATGTCACATGACAGCAACGTGACAGGGTGAGTTTGACACCTATCCTAGAGGAGGGTGTTCTAAAGATGTGAGACCACCAGTTTCTAAAAGCCATGTGGAATTTTGGGGACCCATTTGAGAATGGGAGTATTTTCATAACAGGAAAATGGATAGTGAAAGCAGCTTATGAAGATAATTGTCCAGTGAAATTTGCCCTTTTCTCCTTGTGGTATTGAGTTCCATGATTTCACTTTATATATGTGCACTTACAATGATATGATTATTTGGTCTAATATGTGCATTGTTTCTTATCAGAGAAATGTTGGATCTGTGGTATCTTATCAACAATGCAGTATCTGGGCAGCAAGGAAATCCAGAAAAAAATAAACAATGTTGCTACCATCCAGCAATTAATCTAGATTTTTGCAAACCATATATGGTATGCCAACTTTTAGGTTAGCTTGTTGAGCCAATACAAAGTCAAGTATGTTTATATGCTTTCATAAAGGAACTTAATATGTATAGATGAATGTATGTATTTAATTCATTTGGCCATTCATTTCCAGCCTTCCCCAGTCCCAAAGGAATAATGGTAGTAAATACCTGAACAAAGACTATAAGTCAGTTTTAAAAAAGCTCCAATATAGACAGTAAATTGATATAGAAAATGTGTACTTTGGGCAAAGTTTGAGACAATTGATGTCTCAAATAATAATTGATAAAGGAGCAACAGGTGTTTGTCATATCAAATGAAAGATAGCGACTATGTTTGACTTTGTCTGGTATGAACTCAGCCATTGTGGTTTTTAAACAATCATTTATGGCTTGATGTGTCAAAGCTACTGACTGTCTAAAGCAAACTGTTGAAACATCTTAATAGCTCATGAAAATAATACATGGCCAAGGTTTTTATTAATGAAATTCCTTTGAATTTGTAAGGAAAACTTGACATATATTGCTAAGGAATACTTCAGATATGTCATAGCTAGCTTTAGTGAAGGAATGGTTTTGTTTTGAGCTTATTCCTTAATCAAACTTTTATTTAAAGCCGAAGAACAATTTGGATGCATTTTAAAATGTAGCTACAAAGCTTTTGTTTGTTTACACTTAATCCTACCATTTTCTTCTTAGACCCTTATTTTCTCATCAGTGTCTGCACTGTTCCAAGACTTGTAATTTTACAACATCTCATTTTCCGAACCGCCCTCTACTGTTATTTCCACTAGTTGGAAATTTTAAAACATGATCTTAGAACTTGGTGTACACTGAGCAACCATTACAGCGTCCCCATGGTCACATGATCAAAATTCAGATATGTTAGTATTTTGTTGCTACATCAAATACTATTACTTACATGAAGCATTTATTTAAAAAAACTTAATAAAAAAGAGATAAGCCCAACAAAAAAGCTTGTAATAATATGAAGGAAGGTACAGTCAGGTACTCCAGCTGACAATACTTTAAACATGTTCAGATGAACGCTTATCCTTTATTTCATAATTAAGAAGAATGGAGAAAGAAGACCAGGTTCTAAAGACAGGAAGTGACTAAATATTTAGTAGTCTGTGATTTCTGTTTTCATTACATATGATGATACAAGGCCTCCTCTCTCTCTCTCTCCCTCTCTCTCTCTCCTTACCTTTCCTTCCTTCTCCCT
>JANHFM010008634.1:65092-78684 GCA_032468115.1 Grayia smithii
TCTTTATTTTAACTGGAAAAGTTGGGGGTCGTCTTATACGCCCAGTCGTCTTATACGCCGGAATATACGGTAGATCATATTTAATGGTTCAAATGCTGAAGGAGAAAAGTGTCCAAGAAGGATTGGAAATCCTGTGAAATAAAATATGGAATTGTAAACAACTTCCATAAGAACATGGGGAGAAATCCAAAAAGTCCAGAATGGCCCCAGAACTCTCTAAAATGCTAAAGAGAAAAGAATCCATATACTAGAATATGGAAGGAGAACATAATCAAAGGATGCAAACTAATGTCCAGAAATTGTAGGAATTGTGTCAGATAAGCTAACAGCTCAGAATGAGCAAAGGTTTGTGAGAAGTATGCAAAACAACGAAAGCCACAACAAAAAGGATTTTTTTGTAAGTTAGAAATAATAAGGAAAAAAGAGTATTCCACAATTCCATTGTGAAGAGAAAGTAGAGAATCAATAAGCATTTGATGGTGAAAAGACAGAACTTATTTGCCTCTTTTTGCATCTGTCTTCTCTCAGAAGAGAATTGAGTTTTTTTATGTCACCAGGGAAAATGGGGGAAATGTAACTTAGGATAGACACAAACTGAACTAATTTAAATAAATAGCTAATTTACATAAATTATTAAGAAGGCAAGTTTAAGTTGGGCATCAGTCAGAACTTCCTGACTGAATTGTTGGCTAGTGGCAAAGACTACCTCTTTCGTCCAGAAGTTGCAAATGCTCCAACACTGGAAGTTTTAAAGAAGAGATTGGATAATAATTTGACTGAAATGCTGTAGGATTTCCTGGCTAAGCAGGGGGTTGGACTAGAGGACCTCCAAGGTCCCTTCCAACTCTGTTATTCTATTCTACCACAAGGCACTGAATTCTCCTTGGTGGAGACCTTTAAACAGACTGGATGGTCATCTGTCAAAGATGTTCTACTTGATCAAGCACTGAGAGTTGGACAAGACAACTTCTAAAATATTTTGCAACTGTTAACTGTCTATGAAGAAAGCCCAAAATTTCCTTTCTATTACCATTCTAGTGGTAGACACCTTTTTTTAAAATAACGCAACTGCGTAAACTGGGTTGGTCTTTAATAAGGTATTGATTGCTTGGGTTATGCTGTCTTTTATTAATATGCTATCTAAATTTTGCTAATAAACTTCATGTGTTAATATTAAGTATACTTTTGATTGAATTGTAACTTTATTTTATAGTTAATTGCATTCTTTCTATTGTTACTGGTCTTGAATATCATTATTTGACGAAAAGATAAGTAAATAAAATAAATAAGTAAAATAATATTAAAACATGTAGCTTGACTGAGTTTTTGAGCTGGATTGTCTTATGTCTAAGAAAGTTCAGCATTTGAAAGATCATAGCAAATTATTAGCTATGGGTCTAAAAGATAATTCAGAATTTAGTTTTCATTTTTAGGGACTAGGAGTTTACTTACTGTAGTATGATTCGATTCACATAACATGTTAAGCTCTAAGTGGCTAAGCAATGATTTACTTAACTGAGGATTATTGAGCACACATAATAATTGTTCATCCAATAATGCAAAGCATTAATTATGAACTGAAATGGCTGATATCTACCTAAATCAAAACCAAACCAAGCCACCCTAATTAGTACAGATAGTCCATGACTTACAACAGTTCATTTAGTGACCGTTCAAAGTTATAATGGCACTGAAAAAAGTGACTTAATACCAGTTTTTACACTCCAATCATTCCAGCATCCCTATCATCAAAATTTGGGCATTTGACAACAGAACCCATTTTTATGACAGTTGCAGTGTCCTGGCATCTTCTGATCACCTTTTGCAACCTTCTGACAAGCAAGTCAATAGGGAAGCCAGATTCTCTTAACAATCATGTTACTAACTTAACAATTGCAATGATTCATTTAATAATTGTGGCATGAAAGGTTGTAAAGTGGGACAAAATTCCTTTAACAAACGTTTCACATAGCAACAAACATTTTGGGCTCAATTGGTGGTCATAAGTCAAGGACCACCTCAATGGGAGCTCAAGTGTATAAACCCAAGTTAATGATAAGCTTGTGATCCCGGAAGATGAACTTTTCATATTGTCCATTTAAGTAAGGCCGTGACATACCTGACCTTTATATTGTGTTAAATCCAGATGTTGCTTCCTGTCTCTAAGCTTTATCTACTTGGCATTTTGACAACTCATTCTTACACATGGCTCAAGGTTATAAAATCCCTTAATATATTATTTGCGGAGGGGGGAGAGCGATGAGCAGGGAGAATATTGTGCCAGAGACATTAGTGGCCCATGTGGTGTTTAAAGCTGAGTGGCATTATGAAGTCAACTCTACAAATAGTGCCTAATAGCTTTTGGGTACCTGTATATCATTTCTACAAGCCCTCAAGCTGTTCTTGCAATAAGCCAGCCAAGATTCTGCCACTTTTGGAATCTGTTCTTTAGTTTTGTTCCCTATTCCAGAACATTAATTGGCATAATTGGCATTTTAATTATTTTGTTCTCTTTGCTTATATAACTAAGTGACTACAGTATTTAGATAACAAGCCATGGGCATTACTTCGAAAAACAGTAATTTTGGTGCAAAGTTAATAGTTCTAATGGAAAATCTTCATCTATATGGTGGTTTCTCCTTTAATGACTGCAAACTTCTCAATTCGGTCTTTGTTTTGTGGTGCTTGGGCTAGCCCTCAATGCATCATAAAACATAGCTATTAACTAAGCCTCCTGACTCTCGGAACAAATTACTACAACTTTCCTACGCTTGGTTCGGTTTCTCTCTGTAGTCTCTGAATAACAATAAAATGTTAATGGAGATAAATACAGTTATATCCCTGATGTCTAGTTTGTCACTGGAATAACAGTTTCAAATATTGCAAGTGCATGATTTATATGTGTTTGGACAGCTCAGAAAAATATAAATCTACTGTACTGAAAGTAGCAACATTTTGCATCACGCACATGGTTAGGTGCAAAATATGAGGGAAAGGTTGATACTTCTTTCAGAATCTTAACTGATTGTTAGACTGGAATAATAATTCCAAATTATTTACATATATGCATCTACACATGCTTGTTTTACTTCAATTCCATGCTGATGACATTAAAGCGTCCCAAGGGTTATTCCAGTAAAAACAAACCAAAAAGGAATTTTGAGATGCACTGATCATCTAACTTCATTTGTAAAGTACAGTATATATTGACAAAGTTAGATGTTGACAAAAATCACTTGCTAGAAATACATTAAGAACTATTTTAGTAATTTTAGGAACATGATACGTCATGTTATATAGACTGAAACAATTCTGATTAAATACATGCTCCATTACTAAGGTGTAAACTGTCCATCAGTTTCATTGCCTGTATCTGCAAGAGGAGGTGCAATGTTGTGCCCCAACAGAGCATGGCCTTCTCTTCTACTGTGGAAGCTGACAGACAGCCTCTAGAAGCAAAATAATTGCTTTCTTCTTTTCCAGAACCCTGGAGAATACATGGAAAGTACATCAAAGAGATTTCTCATTTCCTTTCTTTGCCGATAAGAATTGCAGAAGAGAGGTTTTTCTGTGTGAAATATAGAAGGATATTTTATGCTTCATCCCTTGGTAATATGTATCTTTGGAGCATAGTTGCATAGAAAGCTAAAGGGCACATTAATTGGAAAGTCAGTACAGTATAGCAAAAAGTATGAGCCAGAAATGTTTCCTTTTCTTATATGGTAAAGAGCAGTTATATTTGAACTCTTAGTATTCATTTTGCTACAATCGTAACAGAAGAAGGAGGCTGTAGATCATCTATGTTTCTAGAAATCATTGTAAAATTAGCCATTTTACTCATTTAAATTTAAATCCTATCTTTCCATACATAATGCTCACGGGGGAGAACAATACAGTAAAGGTAAAAGAATCTAAGAGCAAGCTTATTAAAGCAGGGGTCTCCAACCTTCCTCAGCAAAGCTGGCTGAGGAACTCTGGGAATTGAAGTCCACAAGTCTTAAAGTTGCCAAAGTTGGAGACCCCTGTATTAAAGCATAAGGAGGACTAGTCAGAAAATCTTGAGAGACAAGTTTCATAACCTGTGCATTGTCTCTCTTGAGTGTCTCTCTCAAATGTATTCAAGGACTAGCAAACCCAAGAGAAGCAATCCACAGAAGACAGAGGTTTTTAGTCATGATGTCTACAAGTTATTGGCTCCTCTGAGGAGCCCAGTCAACAGTGTTGACGGGGCTCTTCAGGCCAGTTTTGCTGTTTAGAAAATAGAAAGCATTGCAGTAATCCAGATAGGATGTATGTAAGATATGAAATACTGAACTGATTTGTTACATTAGTGGGCTAACTCCTAGGAAGTCAAAATCAGCTGTACTGAACTATCTTCCAGTGCAGTTATATTTCTGCTCAATCCACCTTAAAATAAAGCATAAATTAAATTTTATTTTGTTTTCCAAGTGGAAGCAAATGTTACATTGTAAACGTTGCATCCATATTGGACTTTTGATCCAGCACAAGGTTGATTGGACTCATCTGTAAACTGGATGTACTGGAGTATGCAGTTGACTGGCAGAACCTTAATTACAGAGCATTGCCTTTTTATGACCTGGTCCCTACTGGAAATTTTTGGCTAGCAAAGAAATGGTATGCCAGATGTCTGCTTATGATTATTTTTGGTCCTGAAGAGCAGTTTGGAAGGAGCCCTTCTCAGCTGGAAAATGTAAATAATGCACACATCAAGAGACTTTCTGATTTGGCAGCAGCTAAAATTTCCCCCAAAGTAGCCCTGTTTAATTATGACCATCTCCTTAGAATCAAGCAAACCGTCATACTTATTTAGCTATCTCTTTGATCAATAAGAGATAGTGAACTACATTGGTTTGCAACTTGGGTTGTTTTTCTGACTATGTAAACAAACTAAAGGAAAATAAATGTAGATGTAGACCTAAATCTAAGAGTAAGGCCAACTAAGTTTGGTGGAATTAAATTGTGAGTAACCAGATATAATACATCAAATGTTCCACTCCTTGACTTACACCCGGGTGCTTGAACATAACTAGGTCCTGTATGTTTACTTTAGCAATTCTGCTGGGAGTGATCAATATTTTTGGAATTTCTGCCTTGGGTGCACATAAAACACATTCATATTTTTTTTCTATTCCAGGAAGTCTTTTTATATAGTAGCTAATTATTGTAAGCATCAGTGGGAATGAAGTTGCTTTTTTTTTTTTTTTTGGCTTTCTGACTTTTTTCAACACAATGCCATTATTGCCTCTTCATTCTCTACAACTATTGAAGCTAAGTTTTATATGTTATTCTTTCAGCTACTCGTCATTGTATTTTCTAACACTGACTTCGACGACTTATGTTGAGTTGATAGTTGTTTTGGGAAATAAGAATAATGCTTTGGTTTGCAGCACAGCAACTGCCCATTCAATGTATAAATTCCTCCTAAAGTAAATTCAGGCAGGGCAGGGACCATTTTGATCTTGCAATCTTTTTTAGTCTTAAAATACTTCTATGATGAGCAGCCATGGGTTTGCTACTGATATATACCTGAATCCTTAGAACCCTACTAGTAACTGAAAAGACTTCACTTGATATTTTGTTTTATTTCTTTTCTATTCTGGGGAAGAAGGAAGCAGAGGAAGCTGCTTTTGTTAATCTGTTCAATAGCTGAGCCTCAGGATGAGAGGCTAAGGATTCAGAGGAAGAATTAAGGCTGATAAGAGAATTTCTCTGAGAGTCATTCTTTGAAATCTGCTTTAAAGTAAGGTGGTAAGGAGCCATTTTTGGCAGAAGACTTAATTTATATTTTGTGCCTCCCAAATAAGGGAAAGCCAAAGTACAGAGTGTGTGGCCATTCCTGATCTGTCTTACAAAGCAATCTGCCTATTTTTATGCCCATGTTTTCATACTCCATTTCCCTCACATGGATACACACAAAAGTAGTACATTTTCTATCTGTCTCTCACACACCCATATGCAAGTTGCATTTTTAGAAGTTCTTAAGCCTGATTGTCATGCAGTGTATATGATTGGAGAGAGGTGATAATTATTATGTAGGGTTAAATTTATCTTCTCAAGTATAATTACCATGTAATTGAAGTGGGACTAACTACTGTCTGTCTCTATTCTGCCAGAATCTATTCAATTTTTAGTAAAGGCTTTGTTATATTTCTACAATTACTTTACCTGGAAACTCCAACAAAACAGCTTTCTGATCAGAATCTCAGGAAGGTGATAGATAGATAGCTAGATAGCTAGATAGCTAGATAGCTAGATAGCTAGCTAGATAGATGATAGATAGATAGATAGATAGATAGATAGATAGATAGATAGATAGATAGATAGATGGGTGGGTGGGTGGATATAGTATATCACAGAAGATTGGTCACCCTTTTTGTTTTGTTTGGAACCATGTGCACATCTTGCTGCATCTTAGCACCTGTAATGATAGGTGAGAAAGACTCTGGGGCAAAGAGATGCTGCCTAGGGAATGGTCACATAAGAGCTAGCATAATCTGCAGCTGCATAGTGGACTGAGGAAGAGGATCAGAAGGGACCCTTCTTGTTTTTCAGGCTGTAAAGGAGACTTATTTTCAGACTTGTTAATGTAGCTTTAGAAAAAAACTACAATTAGTTTTATCTGGATGTGTTTCTGCCTGCATTCCTGACATCAGTCTTGCAACTTTGAAAATGAAATTCCCCCATTTTCTTCTTTAGAGGCTGAAATGTTTATTTTAAGCTATGGAAAAATTAATAGTTACTCTCAAGTACTTTAGGCCATAAGAGTTAGCATGTCTTCCCATAAAATAAAAGTCCCAGTAATTGACATTCAAAGATTCCACCCAAATGGTAGCAGGAGGTACTGATAGCCCCTTGGTACATGCTTGAGAATTGAAGGTGCAAATAGATTTTCAGATCCTTCTGTATAAGCAGCTGTTTGGGAGTTGGAAGGAATTATTTGTTCCGGATTGGTGCTGCTTGATTAATATATGGTATTTTTAGTTTCCTGTTTTATGATGGAATGGGGATTGGCAGCAAGTCACTCAGTACGTTATTTCTATCCATCTGTTTCTCTTTCCCACTCTTGTGGCCTTCATTTGGAAATAAGAAGTATATATCAGCAGCTATTAATAGCTAAATCCTGCAGCAATCTGCTCTCACAGATGGTCGTCTGAGCTTTTGAAGCTCAAAGCCATAGATACCCATTTTATTTCTTTATTTCTAATTAGTAGGATCATCTTTCTCTGTGCAGGTGCACCACTTGCACAAGCAGGATTCCATGTAGGGACCAATAAAAATGTATGGATTTCTCCATTCCTCTATTACTGAGAAAGGAAGAGCAGCACGTATTTCCCATATTCATTTGGGACTTCCCTCTCCACTGACATGGAGAAAATAATGAAAAAAATAATGATATGTTGGAAATAATGGTTGCTGTATAAATGTATACTATGTAACCTATATGAAGTCATGATTTATATTTTGTAGGTAGAGGTGGTATTCAGCAGGTTCTGACCAATTCTGGAGAACCAGTAGCAGAAATTTTGAGTAGTTCGGAGAACCGGTAAATACCGCTTTTGACTGGCCCCACCCATTCTCTGTCTCCCAAGTCTCAGCTGATCGGGAAGAAATGGGGATTTTGCAGTAACCTTCCCCTGGAGTGGGGTGGGAATGGGGATTTTATAATATCCTTCCCCTGCCATGCCTACCAAGCCATGCAACGCCCACCAAGCCATGCCCACAGAACTGGTAGTAAAATTTTTTGGATCCCACCACTGGTTGTAGGGGAATGTTCATCATGTAGTAAGTTTTCTGGTGTTTTTTTTAATGTTGGACTTATTACTACAGTACTGGATACGTGTGTGTGTGTGTGTAATTTTATAAATTTATATATTTTTTTTTTAACTGAATAGTGTATGTGACTTAGACTCACTTGTTGACTGGAATAGCACATAGATCATGTAAATAAATAAACAAATTATAAGAATCTACTTGTGTGTACCATGGAATTGCCCCCCCCAAAAAAAATAATAATGGAGAAAAATGGCTGCCCAGAGAAGGGAGAGGAAAAGAGACTGTGTCATTCCAAGAATAAAATCAAAATTGTTCACAAGAAATAAAATGAGAATTAATATTGTTGGTGTAGTCAAAGTTAGATTGTCCGACAAACAAAATGTTAAAAAGTTACGATATTTATGTAGTTACTTTCCAAGCATAACTAAATTACATTAAGGTAACCAAAGCATCTTTACAATCCCCAAGGCATGTCACAACGTTTGAGCACCCCAAATGTTTGGAAATTGAAAGTTGAAACATTTGACACACCTTACAAGAGTCGCCTTTGCCAGATTACTCTGTGAAAGAATGGTCATGATGAATAAATTGCTATAACATGGCCTCAAATAATGGTTGGAACTGAATCTACTATACATTATGAAATTCAGCTTACAAAAGTCTAGTAATGCATATATTGTGATTATTCATTCTTCTGAAAGTGCTCAATTACTGCCCTTGAGGGTTTGTGTTAGAAATAGATTCAGTATGAAAATTCTTTTCTTCCACTTTTGAGATGCCATGTACAGAGATCTAGCACTTCTTCCCACATGTTTTTCCCCACATATGTTGCAGGAGAATGCGTAGCAAGGTGAAAGTGAAAACATAGCTAGTTGTTTCTGTTAACATGATAATGTGGGCCTCTTACAAATTAAAAACAAATTGCAGTTAATGCTTTTTGTTATGCAGAGAACATATGTTGAAATAATAAATTCATTCTATGAGAATGGAAATGTGTCACACAATTAGAAATGAGAAAACATCATATATTGTGGAACCACATGACCATTACAACATAATGTGAAACTACACATATCTTATTTCATTATTATTAGATTCAATAATGTTAAAAACCAATAAGGACCAAGTAATAAAAAAAAATTAAAAAAAATACGCCACAAAGCAAAACAACAACATATATTGATTTCTCTGGTCTTTCCACATGGTAAAAGATTTAGAAGCAGGGTTTATGATCACAGGGACTTGCCCTTTAATGAGTCTTGAATTTAGATGTTTATAATTCCAAGGTGGTTGTATAATAATACACTGGGGTATAATAATACACTGGGGTATTATTGCTTATGTTTTATGTTCAAATACTGTGAGATAATAATGGGCACCACGCAGAGGAATAGTTGGGTGGATATAAGTAGAGGCAACACAGTCCAGACTTGGGGACCATAGGAAGAATTTCAGAGGCTTTCGTTTAATTGGCATGCTCTAAATCTGCCTGGGGACTTGCTTTTTCAGTTTTCAAGACTGTTTCCACCATCCCAGTGTTATGTTTTCATTAAATAAATATACATTTAAATCCATGCAGTTCTCACGCTTTGCGTTCTCTAGCTATATGAGCTTGACAAATACTGAAATAAGAGCTCTCACTCTTAAATGCCTTTTACCAGAAAGATTGTTAAATTTTAGGTTGAGTTAAGTGATTAAGTTGAACCCTTTAGGGAGTTTTCATTTCAGCACCATGGACAGCTCAGCAATACTGCAGTCTAATCACTGCAATTCCTTGGCAGTGTAAAAACACAATATAGGAGTCTATTTAATGAAAAACCTTCAGGGAGAGCAGTGTCCTTGGAATCTAATGAATGGAGAGATCTATATCAGGAATGAAAATCAATAACCACTACCTGTTATTTTTAAAATAACAAACCTGCGATACAAGGCACTGAAACAAACTGTGCTGCTCCTCCTCTCTTCCGCAATAGGTAATTAATAATTGATGCCAAAGAGATGGTCCTCTATTTCAGGTTTGCTTGTTATTTGCAGGGGGACATTTCCCTTCATCCATATTTTGCAGATCTCTAGATTGTTCCCATTTTCCATTATCCTATTAATGACGGCATTACATTTTTCCATGTAGTTGAAGATGATTCTCAACTTCATTAATGTGAATTCTATGAAGAGAGGAAGATTTTGTTTATTAATTCCAGTTAATGTATGTCCACCCACTTACCATATGTAATGGTATATGGGAATCACCTTGGAAGATAGGATGAAAACTGTTCATAGCTGGGAGAAAAGCAGGGGAAGTGTTTCAGAAAGGATCCTCCCTAGTTTTTTGGACACTAAAAATAGAAGAGGGAAGAAACACTTTCAGTCTTGCAAGATTCTGCTAATATAACATTAAAATAAGGTTGCCCGATCATCAGGGCTTTCCTCTAGGATTACAGGGTTAGAATCATTAGGATGTTAGGAAAAGTGCTGTTCCATGAGGAAGTATGATGACAGAGAAGAGATGTTTCCTCAGCCCCTCAAATGGCTTAAAAGATGGGATGCAGGACAAACAGAGATAATTGGAGACATGTGATCTCGCCCCAGGAAGAGTTTTGTTGGTGCTAACCAACACCTTGAATTGCTCTCAGAAACTGAGTGATAGTGGATTCAGCTTACACAGTAATGTGTTATTTGGTTATACTGAGGTAGGCCTATAATTATTTTCTCTGTCATATTCTGGATTTTGTATAATTTTTAACTGGTCTTCCAGGACAGCCCCATGTAGCCTGCATTATAGTAATCCAAACAGGAGGTGATCAAGGTGTGAATTCTAATCCAGGAATATGATGGACAAGATAGCTTTGTACAAAGGCTCCTCTGCCACAACTGCTACCTACTAGGTGAGAAGGAGTTAAGAGTCTAAGACGATCCCCAAATTATTTAGACTCTGAATTTCCTTCTGTTCTTACTGTACTTTTTCCTTGATTTGAGTGAAAACTTCTGGAATTTTTACAATTTTAAGAGGGGTTCAGTCCTAAACTGGAACTATCTTGACCCAAAGGCAATTATAGTGATCATACAGAACGTATGATACTGTATGGAAAATGGCTAGACTTCTTTTGTTTTTATCTGACATTGTTGAAAATATATTTACAAAATTTGCTGACATGAAAAATAATTATTGTTAGAACTATAGGACCACACATTTTATAAATACCCTATTTTTATAAAATACCCTAAAAAGTTATAAAATCTGGATCCTAATTATCCACCTTTTGCTTTAGCTTTGCATAAAAGATGATACATAGTTAGAGTATAATATAATGTAAACATGTCATATTAATAGAACACAGTGTTTATTTCTGCTCATTTAGAAATTACTCGCTGCAAAATATTGTTATTTGGCTTTTTTCCTACTATTTCTATTAGTCATTCTATTATAAGGAGGGTAGTCAGTGTCATAATTCATGTATTGGACTAAGTCTGGTGAGAATCAAGATGAAATCCAAAAACAGCATATAGTTGCTGCTTTGATAATATAGAATGTTCCTCACATTAGCTAACTTGAACTCCCAAAGGGAGAAAAATGGGATACGAGTTTCCCTGAAGATAATCCCTCCCCGGATAATAAGCCCTCCCCTGAAAATAAGTCCTCCCCAAAAATATTTAACTGCATCCACAGCTGGTCCCTGCCATTTCCTCTGGTTAGGGTTAGGGTGACAGAGCTGGAAATCAGGTAAGATGGCAAGAAGAGCCCTGTCTTGCTCCACGCGCCCCAAAATAATAAGACATCTTCAAAAATAAGGCCAAGCACTTATTTCGGGGTTCAAAATAATATAAGACAGGGTCTTATTTTTGGGGAAACACAGTATCTATAACAAAGGTACAATAAAAAGTAAAATTGTTTATATGAGCCCATTTAAAGAATAATTCCAGACTATATTAAGATTTTTTTCTCCTAAGTTTGCACCCACTTCCGTAAGAAAAGAATAGCAGTAACCTCAAATATTAAATGAGAAAATTTAATAGCAGGTTGGACATATTATCAATTAGTCAGCAGTCTTATTTGATATTGACATAATGTGATAGGTTTCTTTCAGGTTTGGTGGGAAGTTTTGGAAACTTTTAATAGTCACATTTACTTCCCACCCCTGACTCCCATTGTTGTTGTTGTTTTCTTTTTTTGTTAGATAGAAAAACCTCATGGCTCAAATATCTGTTGAAGAAGCAGATTGGATTATTTCAAACTTCTTAAAAAAAAAACACCATTAGTATGGCATAATATCACCAATCTTTTAAAAGGTCTAATTGTGCTGGCAGATGAAAGCTGTGACCTCTTTATCTTAGCAGTAGTGATGACTATGTGGTTTATAAGGTTGAAAAAAGAGAGTTGTTAACCAAGATAGCTACTCTTTCTAGCACGTTGCAGTCAGAAAGTGACAGCTGTCCATTTTTAACTGCCAAGTTGCTCCCTCGAGAATGTTCTTGTCAATGTAGAAATCTCAACATAGTGAAAAGAGATAAGCCAAATAGAACACAAATAGAAAATTTGAGGTGCTGATTGCACTATTCATATTCATGTTTTAATTTAGTGCAGTCCATATTTCGCTAAAAATAAATAAATGGGGTTGCTGCACATTCAGCATCCAGAATTTTTCAGTTGATGGCACATTACAAACATTAAACGATGTGACAGGTGTAAATGAGTCTGAAATCTGATGTCGATTTGTGGAATTAGATTAATGTTTAGAAATTTTTTTCATGTATATCCTCACAGAGGTCTTAATTTGGGGCAGGGGGGTGGAGAGACAGTCCGCTATTATGAGACTGTCAAATATGATTTCATTTTACACCTGAACGCTGTAGCAGAAGAATAACTGCATTAATCATTATTGCTTTAAAAACAGTGTCTTGATTGTGCCTATTTTAAAAACTGTCGTAGATGAAGAGCCAAAAATAGATCCGTGTATTCTGATAGGGGATGATGTTTCTGAGTGTGGAAGTGGGGGTTATTGAATGTGGAAAGCATAGTAATCCAAAGAGCTTGTTAACTCAGGCTCTCAGGGTGGACTAATTTGCGGATCTCAGCGGCAGTGAGAAAAGCAGGAGGGTGTTGATGAGGGTTGTGGAGAAAGAAAAAGTTGGGCGATCAGCAGATGACAGGGAAAGCCATGTGGTCAGAGAGGAAGTGTGATCACACTTAGTTCATAGAGAAGAAGCATCTTGTGAAATTGCCAGAGATTTAACATACCTATAGGAAGATGGGAATCTGCGCACAAGGCTTCCCCACCCCCCATCCTTTTAGTAAATAATAATAAATAAATAAATAAATGTAGAGATGCTCTTGGATAGTAGTTACATTCTCCTACTGTTCTGACATTTATTGCTTTTATGCTTTGCTGAGCCCACACTTCAGCAATGTCTGAGGGTTATGGCATCCATAAGGTAATACTAGCAAAATTCATCATGACAAATGTATAGTATTTGTGTCGGCATGACACAATGGAGTCACTGGGTGTGAATTGGGCGGCTAGATTAAATAAATAAGTAAATAAGCAAATAAATTAATAAATAGTAAAGCAATATTTGTATTCAAGGACAACACCGATAAAAAAACAAACACATGCAAAGACCAGAAAAACAAATGTTTTTAGTATTTTATGGTATATTACAAAACTTTTACTATTATTTTATTTTATTTTTTTATTTTAATTCAATTTGTATGCCGCCCTTCTCCCAAAGGACTCAGGGCGGCTCACAATAAAAACATAGAATATACAAGAAAACATAGACGACATAACAGGACAAAACAAGGT
>JANHFM010008634.1:126573-138120 GCA_032468115.1 Grayia smithii
GCCGCCCTGAGTCTCCGGAGAAGGGCGGGATATAAGTTGAAATTAAAAAAACAAAAAACAAAAAAACTGTATGCTGCCCACAAATACTTCATTGCAGGGGTGTCCAATCTTGGCAACTTTAAAGCTTGTGGATTTCAGCTCTCCAAAATTCCCTAGCGGAAGTTTGGGAATTGAAGTCCACAAGTCTTAAAGTTCCCAGGGTTGGACAACCTTGGCTTAATTTGATTCTTGCAGCTTCTTGACAAAGACTATGGAAAACTGACCACTTAGTTTCCACCCCTTTGAGATAGAGATAGAATAGTGTATGATAGTGTAATAACCATATTTTGTATTCTAATGTAAAATAGGCATAATAATAATTTAAACTATCCTTTATAACTCTCATCACAAACTCAGTGCACATCAATGTGATGTTATTCCTCCTTATGAATGTCAACTCCTTCCCCACATGTTATATTTAGCGTTAGCCCGAAAAGGTTGTCCATCTTCTATCTATGTCTGGGGTGTCAAACTCGCATCATCACAGTGTTGTCACATGACATATCGTGACTTTTTCCCCCTTTGCTAAACGGCATGGGCGTGGCCAGTGCGTGACGCATTTGGCCCATGAGTTTGACAGCCCTGATCTATGCCATAGCTGTGTAAAAGACTTCAGGCTATAACAGTTAATTCAGATACAATTTCTGTGAGCTAAGTTTTAGATTAAATCTGGTTTTAGCTGATTTTTTTCCATGTTGTCCTAGAAACTGCCAGCATCTTTCAGATGATTCCAGCATTTGCATTTATACACAGAGGTATAAATGTATAAAAGACAAACTGCAAGCGTGAAGAAAGCTGTTTCTGATGCAGAGCATGTTAAAAATTTTATGCTGCAGGAATCACTGCTTTGACTTTTGTGCCAGATGTGGGTTCATTCTGCAGTATGAATATATATATATATTCTTATTCCTCCCAATGTTCTCAATAACATTACCATTTGTGATAGATAGGGCAATTTAAAACACATGGCTTTTATAAAAGGAATAAAATGCTATAAAACTCATGTGGCAGAACAAATTAATTTTGAGTTATCAGATCTTCACCAAAGCATTGTAACAAAAGTAATTGATTTTTTTAAAAAAAGTTTTCTCCATTTGCAGTAAGCATTTAAAAGAGTTCCAAAAACACTTAGTGGATACAATTTGCATGCTGAACTGATCTGATCAAGAAATTCAGTGTATCCAAGGCAGGATCTTTTAACTTTTCTGAACCATGAATGACAAACTCTTGCTAATTTCTGATTGGAGATATTTTATTATGTCAAAGCGCTCTGTGTTACTAAACTGCTCTGTTATGTTTAATGTAAAAGAAGGTCATTATGTTCCTAATACTACTAAACTTTTTTTAATGCAAAGATATTAGATTTTTTTTAATGAATGCCCTTGGGGAAAATGCTATTAAGAGTCATTAGCAAACATCAAATAACAATCTGGGAATATTTCAGGAACTAGTTAGTGTAGTGTCCTTTCAAAGAACTGGCCTGTAATTCCCAGGATTTACTAAATAACCTTGAGCAAAAGAAAACAAAAATTAGAGGTTATTTAAGCACTGTAAGTGTTAATTTTGAGTTTGCAGCCTCCATTGGTAGTACTAAATTGCAACTGAATATACAAGAAGTTTGGTAAATAAATCATCATTATTACATTAATAATAATAATAATTAATAATGATTAATGATTACATTATTTAGCATTATCGCCATCTTTATAAACTAGACGGTAGAGAAACCTGTATAGAACTTATACTAATTTATAAGAATGTAATAATTTAAGTTGTAAAATTTAAATTAATTAAACAAATTTGGTTAATTATTATTGCTGTAATTTTTTTTCTTCCTGTAAATAAGTCTGGAATTTGGAAAAACAACTTTGGAGAAAAATTTAGAGAGTGAGTATAACATTAGATTCATTGTCAGAGTCCCTCTTAGCTCTCTTGCAACAATAAAAATTGGTAACACAGCATGTAAAGATATTCCTGAAGGATGAAACATTGAGAAGTGATAATTACAAGGAGAAGATGGCTGGATGGATAACTCAGCTATAAAGTGTTCACTCTGAGGCAGATGGCCCACCATAAGTAGAACAAGAGTGATAGACCAAAAGCTCCATCAGTGAGCTCTTTAAAAAGAAAAGAAATATTTTATAATTCTGAAGGAAAAGGTAATTTAGAGAACTGATTAGAACTAAAAACTGAATGGGAACTTTTAACAGAGTAATGCCAGTTACTGACATTTAGACTTAGAAGAGTAGTAAGCCTGAAACTTCCTTCATTTTCTTCACTTCTAACAAATGATGTTTATAGGCTGGTGAGAGCATAGGAAGAAATAGCTATTTCAGGGAGAATATTTTTGAGTGCACATCCATAACAGGGCTTGTTGTATTTTGCCTCACTGTGCTGGGTGAACCCAGATGCTGTGGTTCATAAATGATAGTTTGGGTTTAGCATTACACATTAATCAAACCTGCGGGTATTGGTTTACGGTTCCAAGTTGCATTTATAAATCAATATTTATGTGATGTGTGAAACCAACCATTTTTTTTTTCAACTGAGAAGTTTTAAAGGTATGGGAAGCTGACCTTTTGGGAGCTACAGTAGCATCCCAATCTTTCATTTGCATGCACACTGATTTGTTTTGCCCTGTGATTTGTGCTCATTTTATATGTGCTGTGGCTCTGTTTTCATCAGTTATGCGGACTTGAGAATAACAGTGACAAGCTTCTGAGGAGGGAGGGAAAAGGGTATATGGAATCAGTCTTTTCAGGTGTACAATTTTCACTGAGGGTATTTCCTGTCAATTTTTCCTTTTACAAAATTAAGAACTAAGACTGTGAAATTCTTCTTTCTGAAAAATAAGAAGGGTGAAAAAGAGGGTTGTTTTTTTTTTAATTGCCTCTTTGCATTTTCATTTTCTCTTGCCCTGGTCACAAATGGAATCTTTTCTCCTCATTATTCAACCATTTCATATTTGTAAAATCAACATTGAGCCTTGAAAGCCAGAACTGGCCTCCTGGAATTTTTTTCCTATTCCTCTGATTTGCCACAGCAATTACCTTGTCAGTATCTGCGTCTAGGCATATTGTAAAAACAATATGCCCAACAGAGTTATCGAGAGGAATCTGATTGCTGTGACTTTGCATTTGATAACACAATTTTGCTTTGCATAATTTGCCCTGATTAGTGACACAAGAGGAAACTATCAATCTGAGAGCTGACTTTTAGGTCTTTTTAGAAAGGAGAAATATATCAGTAAGATCACTTGAAAGGATCACTGTATTTTAGTAGTGAATTGCTAAGAAGCTCATAAATCTACAGAAGCTGTCGACACAGTGGAGAAAAAGCCTCTGGTAACTACATAATACTGTTGCTTGAAACAAAAGAAAAGCTGCAGAAAATAAATTAAACTCAGAGGAGTAATATTGGATGTACCTCAGTGCAGCTTTTAGATCTTTCTACAGAAACTTTTTGTGCTTCTTTTCAGTCTACACTTGACCCATCAGTCTCAGATTTGGTGGTCGGATCAATTATTAAAAAAAAAAAAAAAGCTAGCAGATAAAATTTCAGATTGATAGTTTCCTCTTGTGTCACTAAACAGGGAGAATTATACAAAGCAAAACTGTGTTACCAAATACAAAGCCTGATGTTTATGAAGTTTAGCTGAGGGGGCTGAATCTCATGCTGCACTCAGAATGTTTTAAGGCATCTGGGGAGGGGGGACTTGAACAAATTGTGAACGATGGCCTAATTTCAGAAGCAAAAGCAGTCTGTCCCTTCAATCAGGGTTTGTAAAAGCAGGGTGAGGCAGAAGAAATGCGCTATTTGGTACTGGTAAATACAACAACTTAGTTATGCCTGAATCACTAGGGAGAGAAGAAAAAAAATAAGCGGGAGTGGTCGTTCTGATTCTGATGTCTCAATCCAGCATATCAGGCATCCCATTGTCATACATGAACCATTGCATACATCCCTAGCCCACATGTATTCCATATGTATTTTTTCTTCGGTCTCTTCTCTTCTATAGCTTTCCAGTAAATAGATACAAACCCTTCCTAGAGTTAATGGAAGACACATTTACACACATTCACACTATTAATGCCATGGTAGTAAATTGAAAATTGTTGATTAGAATCGATACCCATCCATAACCCCAAACTACATTACCCAAACTTCATGCCATCTGGCTTCATATGAATGACACATTCTTACGATTGCAGCCTAGATGCAGAACAGGATCACTTGGACCTGTTTTGCAAATAATCATCACATTTGGTATATCCACTTACAAGAACTATTTGCTAAGGCTGGTAGTCCCCTTTCTTTTGCCTCTGAAAAAGGATACAGTTGATACCCACACATAGTCTAACCCAGGGGTGTCAAACTTGCAGTGTCATGTTGTCGTTACGTGACATATCACAGCTTTTTCCCCCTCCACTAAAATGGGGGTGGGGGTGGCCAGCATGTGATGCATCCAACCCGCGGGACACAAGTTTGACACCCCTGGTCTAACCTATTGGAAATGAAAGGGCAAATTTATGCAAGAGATGTGTTAGGATTCCAACTTCTTCTCTTTGGGCCACATCTCAGCTTTCTCTGTTAGGCTGTGTAGTGATGCCAGATGACAGGGATATACAGCATCACATGGGGTGATACAAGATGTAGGGCAGGGGGCTATAATGTGGCAAATGTCATTTTCCTGTTTGCTACTTTATAGCCCCCTGTCCTACATCTTGCATCGCCCCATGTATTCTTGTGTCGCCTCTTCATTCACCCCATGTGTTGTTGCTGTTGTTATTGTTATTGGTTAAATGTCTTGCATAGCTTCATATGCTTTGGAGGTGCAGCATATCAGCATGCTAGGCACATGCTCTGTAGGGAAATGGTAATGGAAAAGCTCAACAGGGCTCCTGCTTCTGAGTCTGTCAAGAACCACTTAGGCACATTCATTAAAGCAAACAGCCTACTGCTTTTGCTCGCCTTCGCACGCTCAACAATGATGGCTGCAGTCTGAAAAAGACCTAAAGCAAGGTTTCGGTTTAATAGGCGAGCTCAGTAGTTGTTTCCACCTACACTTTACCTTTTGGCTTTCTCTGCCTGTTGTAGACTCCTACTCCATTCTGCTTTGAAGTTCACCACTCCCGATCCTCCTCCGTAGTAGAAGGATCCATAAATGAATAAAAAGGACATATGCCGAAAGCAAATCTTTATTTATTTATAAAACCCAAGGACGCAATATGTTTGAATAAGCTTTTGTTCCAGCTGGAGAGATAAATAGATGGACCCACAGAGGGATAGAGTGAGTCCCCAAAAGCTGATAAAAAAAACAAAACACCTCAGAAACAACAGCGATCAAATTTATCTTTTTCCTGGTTTAATTTGAGGTTGCCTAAAGGTAGAGGCTAAAAGGAAAGTTATTCCCTTTGCTTTTAGAATTACATTAACTTCTGAATCATAACCAAAAATGATTGTTGCCACTCAGAGAAGATTAATACTTTATTAACTTTGGGAACTGGAAATCTTCAGTAAATTGCAAGGGTTGCATGTATAGTGAAGGCCTATGATGATGACCAATTCCATTTATATGTGGCTTGTTCTGTCGTATTTGTTCTGACCTAGGCTTCTCCAAACCACAAAGCAGACTCCTCGTCCCAATAAAACCTCTTTTATTTAGGTTAAAGGGAATTCCTCTCCAGCAAAGTCCCGGCAAACAGTTTTTCATGAGATTTCACAACTACAGACCTTTATCAGGCTTGGAGAGTTGCCAGGCCGATATCTTCCAAACACCACGCTGTAGCAGCAATTATTTGGCAAGAAAGTCAGGAATAGATCTTCACCCTAATGAACTGAACTATTTGTCTCCTGCAAACTCCCCTCCCCTTCGCTCTTCTTTATTCCCTATGGGAGGGGCCATTCACCATCCACCTGTGCCTTTACTCCCGAGTTGGCTCTTGTTCCTTAGCTGTTCCCTTCTCCTGGCAGTTCTGCACATGTGCACATTGGGAAGAGGCTCCAGCTGTTCTTCTGATATCTGACTCTGAAGGCAGCTGGTAAGTGTCAGACGGCCCTGGCCCCATCTCTGCCTCCAATGAAAAGCCCTCATCAGAGCCTTCCCCAGACTCCAGAATTGGCCCATGTTCCTCTCTAACCTCCTCACTATCTGAGTCTGCCACCAGATCTGCTGGCCGCTGGCAGGCCACAACAGTATGAAAAACAGTATACACTTACATCAGTTCATTTAGTGACCATTCAAAGTTACAATGGCACTGAAAAAAAGTGACCCATGACCGTTTCTTAAACGACCGTTGCAGCATCCCCATGGTCACGTGATCAAAATTCAGATGCTTGGCAACTGGTTCATATTTATTGAGGGTTGCAGCATCCCGGGGTCATGTGATCACCTTTTGCGACCTTCTGATAAGCCAAGTCAATGAGGAAGCTAGATTCACTGAACAACCATGTTACTAACTTAACAACTGCAGTGATTCAATGAACTACTGTGGCATAAAAGGGGGTGAAAGTCACTTAATAACTGTCTCATTTAGCAACAGAAATTTTAGGGTCAATTGTAGTCATAAGTCAAGGACTACCTGTATAGCAAACAGGTAGTAAGATAAAATCGAAGCCTTTGAGTGACTTCTGACTGAACACATAGGAAACAACTGTTTCGGGTCTGATTCCCTACAGCAGAAACAGGGAATGTTTGGCTCACCAGAATTTGTGGAACAGCTCCTGTCAGCCCAGCCAGCACAATCAGTTCTGAAGAATATTTATTATTATTATTATTATTATTATTATTATTATTATTATTAAATTGACTTTTATGCCATCCTTCTCCCTAAGGACTCAGGGCAGCTTACAATTGGAGGAAACATATAAAAATATAACATAAATAAAAAATAACACAACATAGATGACAACAATTTAAGAGAGGGGTAAGTAATAAATAAGCAATAAAAATTTGGTATCCCCCCCCCCCCACAAAAAAAACCCAAAACCATAGTTTAAAAAGGTCAGTCATAACCCGCTTGGTGAAACAACCACGTCTTCAGGTCATGGCGGAAGGAGCGAAGATCAGGGGCCATCCAAAGCTCATTGGGCAACCCATTCCACAGGATCGGCGCTCCCACAGAGAAGGCTCTCCCCCTGGGAGCTGCCAGTCGGCATTATCTGGCTGATGAGACCCTGAGGAGGCCAACTCTATGGGGATGCACTGGGCGCTGGGAGATCGATTGTGGCAGAAGGTGGTCCTGCAAGTACCCTGGGCTTAAGCCATGAATTATGAATTCAAGTTGCTGAAAACTCTTTAGAGAAAGGAGAGATTTTAAGATTATTGCACTCTTGTGATAAGCTTGTGATCAACTGAAAGTCACAGGATATCACTAAGTTTATAGTCATTAATGTAGTTTATATAGGCTCTAGATTCAACCAAGGCTTATCTCTTAATCACATTGGATTTGTATTTATTTATTTATTGCTGTTTCTTAAAGATTGAGAACTTTCAGATCAGTAGGTCAGTTTGAAATCACTGGGTGAGTTTTTTTAATCCTTTTAAAAAAGTTTTAACTATATTAAAGTTTTGTAAAATATGTTTGGGATATAGAGCAAAGTAATTATAACTATTGGCTTTCGAAAGTTTTAAATGGATTAAGGGCTCAAATGGATTTGATTTAAGATTTGGAAGTCAATTAAAAAATGTCTATGTTTATATTTGGAAATAATATGATGACTTATAGACATTAGAAGGCACTAGAAGGAAATAAATACAGCAATGGCTACTCTAAGAGATCCATAACTAATGGGTTGAAAGTTTAATACCAGACAATCCAAACCTTTCTACCTTCCTATATTTCTAACATAGTGGTACTACCTCAATCAGTTTAACTTCATAAAATAAGAATCTGCTCTGAAATATCAGAATGGATCATTGCAACAAATTAAACAGAGATGGAAGGTAAATGCATGTGGAATATAGAAATTGAACTTTGACCAGGAAGGAGAATACACTGAAAGAAAGTTGATGGCTTGCCTAATAAAAGGCAGTGGTGAAATTCAATTGTTTTTACTACCAGTTCTGTGGGTGTGGCTCGATGGCCGTGGTGTGGCTTGGTGGGCATGGTTTGGTGGGCATGGCAAGGGAAGGATACTGCAAAATCCCCATTCCCAACCCACTCTGGGGCCAGTCAGAGGTAGTATTTGCCGGTTCTCTGAACTACTCAAAATTTCCGCTACTGGTTCTCTGGAACCTGTCAGAACCTCCTGAATTTCATGCCTGATAAACTGGCTTTTACAATGAGTGAATAAACCCAAATATTTTATCACCTAATATTTTTGTGCTAACGATTATGACAAATGTATTACAGAGCCTTGTTCAGAAATTCTGTGTTGTGCTGAGTTCTTATATTCAATTTTTGGTATGATTCATTCTGTACAAGAAGGATATGCCAGCTAATTCCCATGTAGCAAAAGGTTAATCTTCTTAAAGACATCACCAGAGGAAAAATGCAGAACATAAACTACTAGAGTTTTGCACCCCTCAAAAACAATGTAAAAGAAATGCTTCAGACATCCTACAAGCATTGGATCTCTCTGATGTTCATCAAAACACACTGAAAATAAGATAGAACAGCTTTGCATAGCCTTGATAACTATGTCAGAAAGAAAACCAATTCATAAGTTTACAGTTAGGTATCATGATTTTCCTGAGAAAATTATCACAAAGCAATGTTATCGTATATAAAACTGTGAGTATATAAAACTAACTTGGCAAAAAAAAGTAGCAGCAAAAGCTAGCTGTGTAAATTTGTATTTAATAAATTTAACGCCTTTGGGTGTATGTGAAGAAATGCATATTTTAAAACAAATATGCATCTTAGAAATGGCATAGTCACTAAGATTAATATAAGACAATTTTCCAAAGCAGTCAGTCTATTTACAAATATTTACAACATCAGTAGTAGCAACAGATGTGTTAGGAAATATTTGTTCAGAAAAAAATAGAATAGTTTAAATTCTGTGCAATGTAAACCCCTACAGTTCAAAATAAACTTTTGAAATGTTGCCCCAATAACTGTAAAGTAGAACTTACATAAAATAGATAATAAAATTGGAAAATGGAATGGGTACATTTTATATAACATTTCTTCTCCAAGCCAAACTATTCATATTTGAATCATGCCATCCTTTTAATCTTATAATTTTACTGAGTTTGTATTTTCTCTTATCATTAGCTACACTGATATTTTATTTCGGTAGAGAGAAGGAATACTAACTTTTTAAAATAAACATTGTTGACACTTTTTTTAACTTATCAGTAATAACCAGCTAAAGAAACATCCAGAAAAAGAACAACCACTACAAGTTATGAAGTTAATTGTAAGACTTTCATGTAGTGATTCTGAAAGATGCAGGCACCTTTTCAAGGTGCCTTATCCATTGCTGCTTGACGAAGTCAAATATGTCCTCCAATAGAATACCAAACTAGAACTAACTTGACAATGGAAGCGGGAGGGAACATAATAAGGTTCAATCATTCAAAAATATTACACTGCATGTCAATGAAGAATGGGCTCCCAAAGGACTGAGATAGTACAGCAAAATTGCTTGCACAAAGAAAGCAGTTATTCATAGCCAGCCAGCTGAGAGTGGGAGATTAAAAAACAATCTCATTGAAAGAAGCTAATTAGAGACCAAATGGAAGATCTTATAAGTGACAGGAAACCAGTCACAAAGCTATACCCAGTAACTGATTCCAAAGATCTTCAAGTTAAAAGGCCTGAACGTGCCAGTCTTCAATCCAATATTCAAAGATGTTCATTAAGGATCGATTTCTCAAATAGTGTGTCCTATTTTTATGGCATGACTGAAACAAATTCCATATTACCTTTATCCTTTGTAATAATAGTTTTTACCACTTCTAAATGGAACAATTTCAGCTTCGTATAGTTTGACTCTAATAAAAAGTAAAATAAAGTTAAAAAAAGACATGAAGCAGTTCAAACTGAACATCTGTGGACTGAGTTAACATCAAGCATCAACATCTATGAAGCTAAAGTGCCACCTTGTGGATAATGCATAAATGCATGAAGAGCTATTTGAATTGTGTATACACAAACACATATATTTACACATACTGTATGCGTGGGATGGATGGATGGATGGATGGAAGACAGACAGACTGACAGACAGACAGACAGACAGACAGACAGACAGACAATATACATAGATAGTCTCTCTCATACATAAATACATACATATTGTAATTTCATACATCTAGTGCCATCCACATTCTTGAGAGAAATGATAGGGACATAGATACCACTGTGAACAGTGAGAGCTTGAAATGAGGTTTAGACCTCCTTTAGTTTTCTTTTGTGGTAGAATTAAAATGGTCAAAGCTATCCACCTGGATGGGCTCAGCATTCTTATAAGTGACATTGCTGGACCATCTAATGCAGAACACAGGAGTATCACAGAAAATGTCACTAAATCGGGTGTGACATTGTATTGTGAGGAAAATTAAATGCTGGTGAGTCCATCTGCATGCTAGAGCAATCATCTATATAGCTCAGAAATTGTGGGTAGAAGGCGGGATGGGAGAAGAGTTTGCTTAATATGAAAAGTGGCAACCCAGTTCAAATGTGACAGTTCTAAGAAGAAGAAAATCTACCTTCATTAATTCACTATAACTCTGGCTGGAAATTTACTCTTATTATCCAAGTTTGTTGACAATCCCCTGTAGTTGGCACATCAAGAAAGCAACAACATGGACTTTAGGAAGTTAACTTTAATATTAGTCTGAGATAAAAATAAAAAGTTGAAAACTATAAAAAGAAATTCCCAATTAGAGTATGGCTTATTAAATAAGATGGTGTCTTTCTATTTCTTTTAACAAATCAATAGGCATTTTTCCTCTTCCTTGGAATCTCTTTTCTTAATCAAAAGGGTGAGTCTGGACTAACCCTTTGTTCAGCCTAAAAGGAATATTATCATTAATTCAAACTACTTAAGTGGCCCAACCTTTACCTCTTTTTCATTTCTTTCTTTTTCTTCTCCATTTCTTCCAGATAGGACTACTTGAATTAGAAATATTATTTTACCTCAGAGCAGAAATGTCCTATAAAAGGAAAAAGGAAAAGTGGAATAAATTGGGGTGGTTTTAGAAAGAGCTGCTATCCTTGAGCTTTCTCAATCATTTGGCTCGCCAGCTTTTTATTTATCACTGAGATAAATTCCTTTAAATAATCTGAGGCAAGTTTCCTTTTCTCCAGTCATTGTATGCCCCCAATTGAGCAGATGCCTATGAAGGTCCTCCATTAAGTTGGGTTAGCGATTATAGTCCCAAACATATTTGCTTTACAGAATTTCAGTACGATGGCTTATTAAACATTAAATGAGCATTGGGTTGTCCCAAAGGTACTTTTTCAAGAGGCAACTGGATTTTCTTGTTTTTCTTTGAAGATGTTTCACTTCTCATCCAAGAAGCTTCTTCAGCTCTGACTGGATGGTGGGGAATGG
>JANHFM010008634.1:144837-155357 GCA_032468115.1 Grayia smithii
TTGATTTGTGCTTAATAAATTGTAAGCTGCCCTGAGTCTCCGGAGAAGGGCGGGATATAAGTTGAAATTTTAAAAAATAAGAAAAACCCTAGATATTAAACTAATTGATCTGTGATTTCCCAAATCTCTACTTTAAAAATTGGTGTTACATACGGTCCTTTCCAGTCTGTGGAAATTCTTAGAGTCCATGTTACAGATATTGATAAGAAGATTAATCATTTCAAATCTGAGTACTTTAAAGTGGGTACCATTCAGATAGGGTGTACGATAAACTTTAATTTTATCACACAAAAAATCTAGGACATGTAAAGGCAGCTGTTCATTCTGGTTGGTCTCACGCTGGGGACATGACCAGCAAACTGAACCTCCTTATCTGTCTCAAACAGAATTTTCATTTGTGAGTGGATAAGAAGGAAGTTATGGCCACCTATTCAATTTCCCCATCATATAGCATTAAAGAAAGTAATCTTCACACACAGACACCTTTTCTCAATAATCTCTAAGGGAATGGGATGTTCTCAGTCTCCCATTCACTCCTTTAACAGCAGGAACGTAATTTATTTTCCACATGGGGCAAAGCGAGTCTCAGTGCTTTTTTCTCTCCTCTCTGCTCTCTCTAAACTAAGATTTCAAAAAGCCAATACACTTACCTCGTGCTGGGTTTTTACTACTATAGCGTGAAAGCTTAACACTAGTAGCCACTATGTTAAAACGTGACTGTGGGCACCAGTATTTGCACTAAGCTGGGATTTCAAAAATACCAAAATATGTACCAGATCATGAATCCTACAGTGTTTTGCCTTGTGACAGTCTTAGACCAAAAACAGTGGGAAGTTCTCTCAGCCGGAATGATTAATATTGGAAATGCTATGAATCTTTGTCTTTTGAGTGGCTTTATTTTGTCTAAAGGAAGAAAAATAAAAACAAGATTACAATTCCTCCCTCTTATACAAAAGGGACCATCATTACCTAGAGGTTAGTTGATAGTGCAGGGAAAAATCAATCAGGACAATAAAAGACTGGAGATGTAATTAGTGTAGACACAAACATTTTCGTGAGCCTTTTCTCCCTTGCTTGCTTCCTTCATCCCAGATTTTTTAATGCAACATACTTATTTTACTTGGAAAATAATGGTCCACAAAAAATATTGTATTCAGACTGGATCTACTCTTCATTTAGATCTATAGTAACTTCTAAATTGAATCTTAAAATGTAACAGACATAATGCTAGCTGTAATGTGAACTCTGCTACAGACCTCTGAGCTTTTGTTCTCTTGCACCTAACAGTGATACAAATGCCTCATGAAAATACCTTTATTTATATAAAAAATGCCTTCACCTCCTTCCTGACCCATATGTGAGGCAGGCTTAAATTTTCTTTGGCTATACCAGTGTTAAAATAACATTTCCACGCTTTGTTCTGTCATCATCAAAGGTATGTAAGATTGGCTTGGTTTTGTCCCCCATTTTCTTGGAGGACAGTCAGAGGAGTGCGCGAATTGGAAAGAAGGGAAGTAGAAGTGGGATAATGATTGACAGTTGGGAAAGCCACATTCATGTATAACATCGCACTGGCTTAAGGCTGGTGGGTAGCATTATTTGTGAGTAGTGGAATAGAAGTCTTACCTTAGAAAGCTGTAGCTCTTCTGCAGGTATAATATTGGCTAGGAACCCTGTTCCTGCTACAGCATGTAATGGTTTGATAATTTAGTCCTCATTAACTCTCTTTTACTATTTGACATTTTTTTTCATTTTTTCAGGATATGCAACTAGATTCTGTTTCATTTTTAAAGGAAGCTAGATTTACTTGTAGGCAGATAATTTGGACATATTAATATATAGATATATTTTATTTATTAAATGTATAGCTTGCCTTTCGGGAGATCCATAGTGGTCCCTTCTCCAGTGTTTTCCAAGATTATCTAGACCAGAGAGAATGATTAGCCCAACGTTACTGACTGAATTTCCATGGCTGAGAATTAACCTGTGTTTCACCTGAGAAAAGGAGAAAAGGAAGAAAGGGGGAGATACTGAATATATTATGATGGACAGTTGAAAGAATGCTGTAAGATTGTCCTCGTGAAAAAGAAATGAAGGCTGCAGTCTTAAATATGTTCACATAGATGGGAAATATGCTGAGACTTACTTCCAAATAAACATGCATATGATTTCGTGGAACAAAGAAGGTGGCTTTTGTCAGTTCACAACTGAGAATAAATAGAGGTAAAGAAAAGAAAATGATCTGGATAATTGAAGGTTGTTTACTATTCATAGCACAGCATATAACCAATCTTGACTGATCTCAAAAAAAGAAAGCCAGTAGGTTTGTATCTGGTTAGTACCTGCATAGAAGACCAAGTCATCCCAAGCTTGTAGGTGAGACCAGAAAGTTTTTTTTTAAAACATATCCCAGAAAAAAAGCAATGGAAAAGCATCTCTATCCTTTTACCAAAAACATGAATGGATAACTCCATGTAGTTAACCAAAGTTCATTTGACAGAGTCTATTTCTTCTTATAGGAACAATAAGAATCCAACAAAACATTAGGCCAAGTGTTTGAGATGTATGGGAGCTTAAATAAAAGCTTCTGGAAAGCATTAGCTCCTTTCTTTGTCTAGCTTGTCAGTCAATCTATCTTTGTTTGTAATCTTCACCCTCTGTTCCTGCATAGTATGGAGACGCTACATAATGATCCTAATAAAAAGTATAGAGATGCTCAACTTAGTAGTAAGCTGTACAAGTAACCCTTAGAAAACTTGAGATTTTGCTCTGGGAAAAGAAGATGAGATCATGGGATGGATTGTTTGGGGAAAATGCTTTATACCCAATTCTTCATAATTACAGGTTCTCTCAGTACAGAGAAATCAAGGGAAATAACTACAATTCTGTTGCCTTCATTGCAACTAGCAGCATGTAGAAACATTTTGATAATGGGAAATCAATTGCAAGTCAGACCCTGCCTTCATTTCCTCAGCTCTTAGGCTGGTCCCAAGTGACACCCACAAACAGAAAAGATCCAATAAAAGAGAATATATGTAGCTCATGGTTGAACTGTGGAGTCCTGCGGCAGTCTCTGAGCTTGGTTGTCAGAGAGCACCAAGGACTCCACAAATAGAAAACATTTATTTGGTGGCTTGTAATGGAAAACTATCCTCAGTTAGGATTTCTTTTTTCCTGGCCTTCAATAAAATAAGATAAAATTATAATAGCCTTTGTTTAACCTGGGCTTTTTGGGAATGAAAAAAAAATACTTTCCATTAAGTTGCAGCTCCCAAATTGCCTCTATGATTCAAGAACAGAAGGCAGTACTTAATTAATATGCCTTAGGCAGACACTTCTCTACTCAAGAGTAGGATGAAAATAACTGACTGTGATTGTTTGGTAGGGGGGTTATATACTGTATCTGTAGCCAAACATGATTAGAAGCCTGCATGTATTCTGGAACCTTGCCTTCTTAGGATTCCTAACATGGAAAGCATGCTTGATGTAGATAAATTTTCTTTTTCATCCAGCTGTGTTTCAGCTCTTTTCCATAACCATATATGGGTCTCTAAAAGCAGCTAAATGCACATGAATATAAAAAATGAAGCTTGTAGGGTAACCCATAATTTTCCCCAACTTTGTTGCTGTACGGGTAGTCCACTACTTACAACAGTTCATTTAGTGACCATTCAAAGTTACAACGGCACTGAAAAAAGTGACTTACAGTATAACCATTTTTCACAGTTACCACCTTTGTAGCATCTCCATGATCATGTGATCAACATTCAGATAGTTAGCAATTGATTCATACTTATGACTATTGCTGTCTCCCAAGGTCACGTGATCACCTTTCGCAACAAGCAAAGTCAATGGGGAAGCCCGATTCACTTAACAACTGGGTTTCTAACTTACCAACTGCAGTTCATTCATTAAACAATTGTAGCAAGGAAGGTCATAAAATAGGGCAAAACTCACTTAACAATAGAATTTTTGGGTTCAATTGGGGTCATAAGTCGAGGACTACCTGTACTTAGATTGCAGGCTTGAGGGTAATGTGATGACCGTATTTCCACCTGTATTTTACTACTTAACTGTTCACCCATAGGAATGGGGGATATCATTTTGGATTTGAAATGGTTGGAAATGGCTGCTACTGAGGACGTGTTTGAAGAATAGCTTCTCTCCCAAGTAGCAAGGAGTGAGGTTCATCCCTGTTAATAACAAATGTTAACCCTCTTTGTTAGGCTTAAACAAAATGTCACTCACTTTTCTTCCTGCCAGTTTCCACTTCCCCTTACATCAAGATTTGCCAGTCTTGAGTCATGACCTCTAGAGTCACAGCAGTTCTGAGGGAGGTGGCTATGTTTGGGGACTTATGTATACAGAACTGGAGATCAGTTAAACTTGTTTTGGCTTGCTGAGGCAAAGCAGAGAGCAAAGTACTGGAACAGCACTAATTCATCCACACCTCAGGATGAATTGGCAAGGCAAACACTGCACCAGTTTGCAACAGAAGGGGAAGACACATAGTCTCATTTCCACTTGAGTGCCAGCGGACATGGAGATGCTACTGGCATTGGAGGACATAACTAGGGCTGCCAGGCTGGTGAAGTCAGGAGCCTTAACTTTACTCCACAGCACAACTCTTGATCCCAAAACTGTAAGGCCAGCCTCAGGATTGCCAACCACACCAAATTGCTCCAGCTAGGTATTTGGCAAGTGAAACAGGTTGCCCTCAAGATTGGTGAAGAAGGATGATCTTACTCAGTGATTAACATCCAAGGTAAAGGGAGACCATTTCTGCTCACAAACTCACAACATCCCAAAGATAAAGAATAGACATGATTAAATTCCTCATTAACTAACCTCTCCATTTCATTTGACCAGTTTGCTTATTTTCCTCAGACTATTTCCCCTGATAATACAGATTGATTTTGCTTTCTGAAAAGAAAAGTCTATTGTGTAGCTACATCAGCTTGTTGAGTAATGAGTGGGGAGTAGTTTAGAGTCAATACCTGGACTGGGGTTGATAGCAGATAAAATAAAGCATGCGTACTTCCACACAGAAAAATGTGTTATTGGGATGGATACAGTAGTGGGTTTCAATTTCGGCCGCTACTGGTTTGCTTGTGGGCGAGAGCATGCGCAGAGATGTCCGGGTGGGTGGAGCCTCCTGCCCGATCCAGGGCAAACCAGCAGCCTCCTGCCCGATCCAGGGCAAACCAGTAGCAACCCACCACTGGATGGATATGAGGCTTGCAGACTCAGAGATCAAACAATCCCAACATACCTAGTGGAAACCAAGGGAAGGAAGGATGGCAAAGAGGTGAAATGAGGGTTTGCCCAAATAACTGAGACACTTGTGCTATTTTTCTTCTACTTACTGAATTGCTTTATCTTCCAAAAAGTGGACAATCTCGGGAGCCAAATTGAACTGATGTGTACAGTTTGAAAAAGGAATTTTATTTTATACAGGTAGTCCTCAACTTAACAACACAATTGAGCCCAATTTCTGTTGCTAAGTGAAACACTTGTTAAATAAATTTTGCCCCATTTTACAACCTTTCTTGTCACAGTTCTTAACTGAATCACTGCAGTTGTTAAGTTAGTAACACAGTTGTTACGTGAATCTGGCTTCCCCACTGATTTTGCTTGTTAGAAGGTTGAAAAAGGAGATCACAGGACTTTGGGACACTGCAATTCTCATAAATATGAGTCAGTTGCCAAGCCTCTAAAGTTTGATTACGTGATCATGGGGATGCTGCAGTAGTCATAAGTGTGAAAAATGGTCATAAGTCATTTTTACAAGTGCTGTTCTAACTTTGAACAGTCCCTAAATGAATTGTTGTACCCTATTTCCCCCAAAATAAGACATCCCCTGATAATAAGCCCAATTGGGCTTTCTGAGTGCATGGCAATAAGGCCAAGCACTTTTTTTCAGGGTTCAAAAAAATATAAGACAGGGTCTTATTTTCGGGGAAACACGGTAAGTCGGAGACTACCTGTACTAAACTTTTCCTGCATTGGTGGTAAATATAAGAAATAGAAAAAATAAAGGTTGTTAAAGAGGAATTGATCTATTAATTAAACAGAAATATGAATTCTGGGATTTGTAATTAAGGTCTGCAAGAACTGTAATGAAGTAGAGTTTGGAATTAAAGCGATGTGAAAAATCCATTATTTTCTCTGAACCAAAAGACAATAACATTGACAGATTTATAATGTAAACTCACATTGCTACATAGGGATTTGCTCCATGACAAGTCTTTTTATTTTCTTACTTCATATCAATATAATGCCAAAGCTAATTATGTAGATAGCTGGAACCATTAAGGATTGTCCTCTAAGTGTGGAGATATGTATTTTACTAAAATTATGCTCAGTTGCTGGATAAAAATGCTTTTTATTCAGCAGGCATTTGAGAGTAGATGAAACATGTCTCTTTGTCACTGATTCCATTTTACCTCATAAAAGTCCTATGTGTTAGAGTGTTCTAAGACGGAAAGTACTGGATCAAAGTTTCCCTAGTGAATGAATAGCAATTTCAACTCAACCCAACCACCCAAGTCCTGACTTAATATGCTCTATCATACCTAAATCATCCTGAAATTAGTTTTGAGAATTCTACATCGTGCTATTTATATTGCCTTGACTCTCGCGCATCAGATATTGTAGATATAAAACCAGCAAACATGGAAGAATTGACAGAAGTGATTACAGCTGCAGAATTCCATCCACATCACTGCAACACCTTCGTCTATAGCAGCAGCAAGGGAACAATAAGATTGTGTGACATGAGAACGTCTGCTTTGTGTGACAGACACTCCAAATGTGAGTATGGTCCAACATAGTAAAAAGAGGATGTTGAAATTGAATTTTGTATTAATGGAAGGATTTCCTGTAGCTTATAAAAGAAAAAATGCATTATGTTTTCTTTGTAATAAGTGGCCTTGATTTATCCTTCTTCAAGATAAAGCTATAAGAAAAAAGTACAGTAACCTCTTCCTTTGGTGATCAATGACTCCTTTCTACTTTGCTAACTAACATGAAGAATATTCTTTCCTTTGCCTGTGAAATCCATCCTACTGGAACAAGCAACATCCAGAAAACACTTCCATAACTGATTCATTGAGGTTCTCAGGTATCTTCTTTGGATTGTTAGTGTCAAACTGGAAGTTCAAAATACACAGAAAATGCCTGGATGGCACAAGAGGAAATGGCATAAGCAGTGGACTGCTGATTTCATGCATGGGAAACCTGGTTGCACCACTAAGTTTTGTCACTATGAAAGAGAAAAAAAATGGAATTATGGCTTACTAAAAGAAGCAACACAAGCTTTAGTCTGATTTGCTCATCTAGAGCAGGGAGAAGAAACAGAGGCATTTGGCTCTACTTTGCATAAAATTATCCTTTGACTTAATATCCAAGAATGTAGCCACCGGTGTCCACAAATAATAGCTTGCCTATAAACCAGGGTTATGCCCTACATCGCAAAGGAAGTGATTGAGACAATAATCCAGATTAAGATATGCCCCCACTTGTTCCTGAAATGATTCATCATGGTTTCATACTAGAGCTGAACCAATTTATATATGCTTTTTCTATACTACCATGTTTCCCCGAAAATACAACCTACCCCGAAAACAAGCCCTAGCCCAATTTTCAGGCCTGCACCTAATATAAGCCCTACCCACAAAATAAGCCCTTGCCCCACCTTGTATAACTATCTGGTTGTACAAGGTGGGGCAAGGGGCAGGCATAAAAATCAAGATGGGGTGGAGGGATGGGGCTGTCCCACACACCCCACACTCACATCAGGATCGCTGCAGCCAGGTCTCCCATGTCCCAACACCTGTTGCGCTGCCCGACTTCTGTGGCTGCTCACAGCTGGACAACTCATGGCGGATCACACCAGTGCTGCTGCTTGCTGCACGATGCCACATGACAGGTTGTGCCACTGCTTGTGCCAGGAGGCCCTGCGGCATGCTGCGGCAGGAGCTTGGCACATTTCACTGGTGCCATCGCTCATACCACACAGGTTTGAGCAGGTAAGACATCCCCTGAAAATAAGACCTGGTACTTATTTTGGGGCCCAAGAGAAAATAAGACCTGGGGAAACATGGTACATGTTCTGCTTTTTCTATACTACCTGTTCCATTTCTCGAACAAGATCCACATTTTGACTTCTATAAATATTGATCAACTTCCTAATATAAACAATCAATTTTCCAAAGACTTTGTGATCACTGGTTATTATTTTAAAGTACATTCCCCTTCCTTTTTTGAACTATTGAAGTATAGTTTGGGATGACAAATTAAATTCTAAAGGCGATGTCTTTCTAGGATAAAAAAAGTTTCCAGTGCCTATATTACTACTGTAATTTGGAGTGATCTTTTGCTACTAAATCAGTTCCTAACCTCTAATAACCAGCTTCTTGAAATGATCTCTTCAGTCTTATCTCTCCGACTTAGTGGAAAATGCCATAGCAGCCAATTATTTGGTTGCTGCAAGTGTCTGATTGTATCCTGATATCTATCGCTTGTATTTCTTGGTTAGCCTGGGTTGGGGTTTTTTTTTCACTCCTTCCTCCTGCTGTCTGATTACTGTAAAATAGACAGTTCAGTTCAGACTAAATATATTAGTAATAAGACACAAACTGGGATCATTTCCTTCCTGTCCCAACAACAGATCCCTTGGCTCGGTTAGTGTTATTTCTTTGTTCTGCTGCTGCTGCAGTGTCCTTTAGAGCACATTCAAAGCAATTGTGAAAACAAGTTCAGATTGATCTCTCCCTTGATGGCTGATATTGATTTTTTTCTGTCCTTCAGAAGTGCTGGCCCTCAGTCGATTGTGATTCAGCAGACCTAGAAGTTGGAATTTAGGCTGTTCATCAAGATTCAAAATAAATGCAATTCTGCCCTTTAAAGATGATCTTCCCCTACCCCCAGAGGAAATCTTTTATAAACGTGCTTTAATCAGCCTCTTCCCTAGCACATCCCAGATCTGTAGTTTATCCCTCACTTTCAATTTAAAAAGCCAACTCGCAATTCTTCTCTGGGCAAAGAGCATTTCTTGTCATAAATATGGCTGTTCGCATCTGATGATCTGTCCTGGATCTTTAATGAAAAGAAGGACTAGGGTTGATATGATAGCAGTGTTCCCATATCTAAGGGGATGGCACAAAGAAGAGGCAGTCAAGCTATTCTCCAAAGGCAGAATGAAGGCAGGACAAGAAGCAGTGGATGGAAACTAATCAAAGGAGAATTAAGGAGAAATTTCCTGACAGATAGAACAATTAATCAGTGGAACAACTTGCATCCAGAAATTGTAAATGCTCCAACACTAGAAGTTTTTAAGAAGAGATTGGACAACCATTTGTCTGAAATAGTGTAGAATTTCCTGTCTGAGCAGGGTGTTGAACTAAAAGATCTCCAAGGTCCCTTCTAACTCTGTTATTCTGTTAATACAGAGTTTTGTACCAAACTCTGCCATCTTCACTGGCAAGTATGCCAGTACTCTCTCTCCTTACCATCCCTTTCCTTTATCACTTGGAAAACATGTATTAAATGGGGTTGTATAACAAGGGCTGCTGCATTTCCCCGCATGCCAGTTCTGATTGGTGCCCCTGGATTTTGCAAACTCATTTTGCAAACGCATTTCATCTTTGATAGATTCTACTTTCAGAATCTATTCCTCTTCCTCACTGGCATTTGTAAGGTTTGACTTGGTAAAATAAAATTATTTACGTGACACATTGCAGTGAAATACTTTGCCTGGTACAGCAGATAGTTGGCAAGAGAAGGAGAAATGGGTTAGGAGAAGCACTGGAGCTTATAATGCAGTTGATTTCAAATGAGAGCAGAAAGCAGGAAGTCTTAACTGAAAGAGAAAATTTAGGAAGAGAAATGAAAGGTCTTTACTTTCTTTTTCAGGTCAATTTGGCAGATATTGAAGCAGCTGAACAACCTTCCAAATCACAAGCAATTTTTACCTTGTTTCAGGTTCTCATCCCCAATTCTGTGGGTATATGCCCTTAGATTGGCACGTCTCTTTATGGCCCACACCATCTTCACTGGGTGGATATGCCCAGCAGTTGGATAATCTGCCATCCAATGTCTACCTCCAGAATCTACCAGCAGATCACATTCACCATTATTTTTTTTAAGTCAAACCATGTTCACTGTTGTTGTTGACTTCTACTCTCTTTTTCACCCCCTTTCAATTTATCTTCTACTTGCTTCAATCCATCCTAACTCAATTTTCATCTCTATCCCTTCTTTCATTTTCCATCAAAAAATGGAAAATTCCATTTTCTTCTATCATTTTCTCTATTTCCAACTCTTCTTACCACTGGAATTACAATCCATCACTCTCAGAGCAATTTTGGGGAAAAAAATGACAGAAGAATGTTTAAATCCTTAATTAAGATCCTTAGGTTTGATCAAAGGTGAACCTTATGGTTGCAGAATAGAATAGAATAGAATAGAATAGAATAGAATAGAATAGAATAGAATAGAATAGAATAGAATAGAATAGA
>JANHFM010008634.1:182556-197531 GCA_032468115.1 Grayia smithii
CAGTTCTCCAAACTGCTCAAAATTTTCGCTACCGGTTCTCCAGAACCTGTCAGAACCTGCTGGATTTCACCCCTGGTAGAAAGGGACCTTTAAGCACGCCAAGGCAGGCCAGGCAGGTAGGCAAGCAGCCATTTTTACTACCGGTTCTCCAAACCACTTCCAACCTTCGCTATCTACTCGGCCGATCTGGTGCGATCCGGTAGCATTGCATCCCTGATAAAATGGTAAAATATAATGAAATTTTGGACAGAGGGGGAAGATTAAAATCCAACCAAGAATTAAAGGAGCAGGAAATCATCATAGAATGGTGGCTCTATCTCCAGCTACAGTCGAGATACAAAAAAGATTTAGAGGAATTTGGATTTGAACCAAATCGAACACAATTAGACAAATAATAAACGGGCCCAGAAGAGAAATTATTATCTAAAATATATAATTATTTATTAAGCTTTGATTTGGAAGAGGAAATTGTAAAGGGGCCAATGGTAGCATGGGCTAAAAATGTGGGATATAATATTGAGTTAGAAGATTGGGAAAAAATCTGGAAGAAAAATTATACATTAACAAAATCTGCTGCATATAAAGAAAACCAGTATAAAATGTTCTATCAATGGCACTTAGCCCCAATAACACTTGCAACAATGTTTCCCAATCTAAACCCTAATTGTTGGAAATGTAAAAAAGCGCAAGTTACCTTTTTTCATGTATGGTGGCTTGGCCCAGAAATCAAAAAATTCTGTATTAAAATCCAAAAATGGCTAAATGAAATTACACATTGCCAAATAGAATTGAATCGTGAACTGTTTCTCCTGGGGATCATTAAAGGAAAGTACCCTAAAAAGATTAAATATCTGATCCTTCATATTACTACAGCAGTGAGAACTGTACTTGCACAAGCTTGGAAAACGTCCACTATACCGACAGATTATGTAATAATCCTGAAAATTTTTCAATGTGCAGAAATGGACAAACTTACTATGGAATTAAATAATAAAGAAGACTCAGAATATTACTCAACTTGGGAAAACTGGTATCAATGTATAGAAAATAAAAATAGAAAATAAAAATAGGCCCAGTACTCATCATCTTCTTCATAGATGAGGGAATAGAAGGGGAACTCATCAAATTTGCAGATGATGCTAAACTGGCAGGAATAGCCAACACCCCAGAAGACAAGATTGGGATCCAAAGAGGTCTTGACAGACTTGAACAATGGGCCCTATCCAACAACATGAAATTTAATGTGGAGAAAAGGTTTCACACCTGGGCAGGAAAAACCAAAGGTACAAGTACCGATTAGGGGAAACCTGCCTCAAAAACAGTAACTGTGAAAGGGACTTTGGAGTCCTGGTGGACGATCACTTAAACATGAGCCAGCAATGTGCGGCAGCAGCCAAAAAGGCTAATACAATCCTGGGTTGTATAAACAGAGGCATAGAATCAAAATCATGTGAAGCATTAGTACCGCTTTATAAAGCCTTAATAAGGCACACCTAGAATACTGCATCCAGTTCTGGTCACTACATTAGATGTTGAGACTTTGGAAAATGTGCAAAGAACAGCAACTAAACAGCCTGGAGACAAAAACATATAAAGAACAATTGCAGGAATTGGGTATGGCCAGTCTAGAGAAAAAAAGGACTAGGGGTGACATGATAGCAGTATTCCAGAGTATCTGAGGGGCTGCCACAAAGAACAGGGGAGCAATTTATTTTCCAAAGGTCCAGAAGGCAGGACAAGAAACAATGGATGGAAATTTAATCAAGGAGAGAAGCAGCCTAGAACTAAGGAAAAACTTCCTAAAGTGAGGACCATTAACCAGTGGAACAGAAGTTGCCTTCAGAAGTTGTAGATGCTTCATCACTGGAGGTTTTTAAGAAAAGACTGGACAGCCACCTATCTGAAATGGTATAGGGTCTCCTGCTTGAGCAGGGGACTGGACTAGAAGACCTCCAAGGTCCCTTCCAGCTCTATTCTGATTCTTTATTCATACAGCATTACGGTGTATGAAAAACAAGCCATAGTGTTTTCAGGTAATTTTAGTCTCTGGATGGAAGTGTTATGTGATGCTGTCTTTATTTTAAAATGTAAAAAGTTATCTTCCTTGTTTGGGCCATTCTGTTTGGTCATTTGCTCTAGAACTATGGCCTCATATTCTTTCCCAAAAGTTAAATTATTTGTTTTACATCAGTGCAAGGAAAAAAAACCAGGTGGAAAAGAAGAAAACAGCTTACTTCTGTCTCAAATCATCCATAGCTAATGAGGAATTGTGATGTACAGAGGAGCTGAGCAAGCACGTGCAAAGGTGATATTTACGTGTGGTTTTAGGATAACAATCAGTGACTGATGTTGGAGGGGGAAGTGGAAGGGGAGAAGAAATGGGAACATAAAACAATATTGACAGGCCAGATGCAATAATTGCAGAGAGTATTTTAATTTAAAATAATATAATATATTTTGTAAGTGAAATATGCACCTGTCATGTAACTCCCTGCAGGCATTTGAAGGGTAACATGTATAACTCATAGGATAGCATTAACAGTTAAATACTACCCATCTTTCCTGGAATAAATTATGTCCATAGCTACAGCCTCCTCCCTGGGGTAAAAGCTGCCTGGCAGATAGATAGCTCATTCTCTTCAGACGGCAACAAATCATGAAGAATGGGGAGCACATTCCTGAGCCAAAAGGAGCCAAAACATCCCACCCTAACTTTCAGATGCTTGTTTGAAAGAGTCATTCAAACTTGGCCCATTTAATTGGAAAAGATAAAGTGGGACAGGAAAGAAATCATTGAGGTAGGACTAGATTTTTAAGACAATCAAGCTTACTTGTGGTTTATTTTCATCTCTAAATGTGTGCCATACTTTATTTAACAGAGAAAGGTCTGAATGGTACTGCCTTTATGGACTTCTGATGTGAGGTCTCAACAACGATAAACATATGAATTATGGAAATTAAGAGAATTAAGAGAATTCTCACAGACTTGGCATACTTTTGAATTGGCTGATAATCAATTATTCATTTGTTTATTCAAATTCATCCTTTCCCTTGGGGGCTCAAAAGGATATTGGAATTGCCATATCGTTGCAGCGAAGTCTTGAGGCAAGACGGTTAAACATTCTGGAGATCAAGCACAAACCTGGAGGCAAACCTGATTTGCACTGTGATTGGACCTGCATCAAGTTGAAGTCTTAACTAAAGTGTCAGGACAATATACAGGGTTAATATTGGACTCAGTTAAGTATAGAAGTAGCCTTAAATTGCACCAAGGATTCTTCTCAATCCAGGATGGGGAGAAGAAACTGCACAGTTATTATTGGTGTCACATTCTGTCTTCTTTCAAGCAAAACTCAAAACACTCTTTTCCTGTTTTTAAAAAATAATCTTGTCTGATTAGGAGTTTTTGAAAATGCTATAACTTACAACTACTTTGTAATTTTTTTTTCTGTTGACTTATAAGAGATTGGTAGAGATTTCAGTCATATTTTCATAAAGATGCTTTAGCTTTACTTTGCTGGAGACGTTTTGCTTATACAAGAAAGGATTTTGTTTTGTTCTGCCAGTCAGTAGTCTGACTTGTGATTTCTTATGAGTATCTCCTTTCATCTTCTTCTAAACCCTGCTTCTTAATAAATCTGTGCACCTCCTCCCCTCTTGCCCATTTAGAAACAAATAGGTATGTTTTGATGCCTCCAATTTACAAGAGACTCAATGGGTTTTTGGTTCAGGCAATGCTCCTATTGATAACCATGCATTGCCTTCCTCTCTTTCAAACAAATATCTATGCACAGAGTGTGTTTGTGTTTGTGTGTGTGTTTGTGTGTGTGTGTGTGTGTGTGTGAGTGAGAGAGAGAGAGAGAAAGAGAGAGAGAGAGAGAGAGAGAGAGAGCATATGGATATGAAATATGAATTTGTTTGGAGACTGAATAAGCTGTTGTAGGCTATGGAATGTACATTCCTGAAAATTAATCTGCCTCCCTAAGCGAAGGGATGAAATTCATCCTATTGTGACCTCTGGCAAATCTTATGAGTTGATCCTCTTGAATGTGTTGGCTTTCAAAATTGACTTTTCCTCCCCTAAAGTGAATTTCATTTAAACCCCAATGTATTGGACCTTTTCTGACAGCTGAAGGAGTAAATAATATCCATGGTTTTCAAGGAATGAACTGGCAGAGTTATTTCCCTTCAGGGAGAGTTTTAGATAATATGATGCTCCCTTTGTATACTGAGAGGGTGTTCCAGAGAAATGCTGCATGAAAAGATATGGCAAAGTTGCCCCTTCATACATGGTTTTATTTCCCAGTTTGAGGCAGTCAGTCAGCACAGATTACTTTTTAAAACTGTAAATTAATTAATTTCTTTGTTTAGGTAACATAATATTAACATTGTTGAAACAGAACCTTATTAGATAAATTAAACTCCGTTATGGATTAATACCAGGGCAAGGATATAAGATAAATGCACAATCTAATCTACTAAAAAAAAAAAAATCTACTCCCAGCCACTTTGTGTCTGCACATCCAAGATTTTTTAAAAGTTGCCTTGAAGGCAACATGTTTTCTAAGTAGCAAAGTAATGATTAGCATTCCAGTATGTATGTTCATTCTCCTAAATGCAGAGAAAACCTCACCCTTGTTTTAAGCATGGAGGTTTGGATTCAAGCCATCTATGTATGGAGATCAGTTTATGCTAGAACAAGCAAGGGACTTACTGATTTCTCTTTTACCTATAGCCACTTGGAAAGCTATACCATACTTTTTGGAGCTTCCTGGAATAGCATTTGAGGCAGTGTAGGAGATGCAATGTGAAGGAAAACTGATGAATTTGTTCTCCTGTTTACTCCAAGGATTGTGTTTTCTGCTGGATCTTAGTCTTTTCCTTAGATAGGTCTGGCTTACACTCCCTTTTTGCATTTCTTGCCAATGTATTAGATAATTGGTTTGCTGACGCATGGACTTGTCCTTTTTCATTTATTTGCTATTGCTAATTGTTTGAGAAACTTATTTATTAAATTGAAACTTCATTATTATAATACTGGTTTTCATTGCAGCTACTCCTGAAGCATTAAAATGTAGAAGAAATAAATGAGGTCTCACTGATAATATTAACTCACAAAAATTGATTTCATGAATCCACGGACTCTTCTAAATTGAATCATGTTAGAAAAAACCAAACTCAGCAGAAGTATTTGGGGAGGGCTTGTTTTTTAAAGTTTCCTGGGGCAGACTGCCTGATCATTGTGTGTGGGCTCAGTGACCCAGAGAGTGGCATCAACAGGAGCAGGGACATTTAGCAATAGCACTTAGACTTATATCCCAGTCCATAGTGCTTTACAGCACTCTCTGGGTGGTTTACAATATCAGCAGTGTTTGTATATTACCCACTTCAGTCTGGGTCCTCATTTTACTGAAGGATAGAAGGCTGAGTCAACCTTGAGCTAGTCGGGATCAAACTCCAAGCTGTGAGCAGAGTTAGCTTGCAATACTGCATTCAAACCACTGTCCCACCAGGGTTCAACTTCATAGGATCAGCTTTGCTGTTTAAGGAGGAGCATCACGCCTAAAGCATAATGTGTAGTGGGAGTCAGCATAGATGAGGTTCTGCAGATTGGAGGGAAGTTATTCCATGAAGGTAAAGGAGTTCTGAGGTCAATTCCAGAATATATTAGCAAAATATTTATTATTGCCTGGAAAAATATATGGACTTGGTTTCAACATTTATACACGTCTGAGTGGAAGTGATAAACAATACTTTTCTAGCTACTGGGGAAGAAGTTTGAACTTCCACAAGTAAATCTGGAGGTGATGCCATGACTTCCTTTAATGAATATAATGGAGTATTAAAATTAATATTTGGAGGAAGTGCAGTCCTAATCCTTTTGAGTAAAAGGCATCATTGTTTTCTAGATCCTTGATGTTCTCCTCTATCTACATACCACAAGGACACCCTTGGCCTGACAGAGAGCTCAAAGGCCAGATGATGCTCCATCCAATTGTTTTATTCCTATGGTATTAATGGACTGTTCAGTCAAAGCCCACTAAGTCTTTCTGGGCATGATGCGCAGGCATCTTTTGCATAATTGGTTTAGCTGCAAAATAAGCAGATAAATAAATGTTAATGAACAGCTGGTCTCAATAAACAAGATAAATTAAAATTAATAATAAACTTATTCATTTAGTGACCATGCTAACCATATTTTTAAAGGCAGGGATAAAAAATGCATGAACTCCTGCAGAGTGGTGAGAAGTCAAGCGAAAGAAATGTGTTTCCAGGCTCTGCAGGGCTACTTTGAGTTAGTTGAGAGTGGGCATTTTGCCAAGGCTTGGGGCAGAGAGCCAGCTTTCAGCTATGGTAAGAATTGCTGTTCCATCAGTTAGTTAGCTTTTTGCCATCAGAAACATGAAGACAGATGTAGCTTTTTATATTTGCTTTGTACCAACATACCTATCCAGCCAACTATCCAAAGAAGGCAGGGCCTACTCCTCTTACCCTTGCAGCCATCATTTCCCTCCACATTGTGAGGTTCTCTTACCACATGTTGCAACCCTTCACTTGCAGAGCTATCTTTGCATCCAATTGATTTCTTTATTTCGTTGATTTATTTAGTGCAGCTGCTTTGAAGGTTATCTTTTAAAGTTCTGGCCAGAAATGTAGAAGTGGTAGATTCAGCAGGGTAATAATATGTTTGTAGCTCAGAAATAAAATCAGTAATGAGGAGTAATGTGAAAAGGCAAGAGAGAGGGAGGAGACTATTGGAAAGTCTAAATGATAAGACTAGGTTTGCAGCTATTCTGTAAGATATAAGCTTGATGAAGTAGGCTTTTTACTGTGTAGAAAGTTATCCTATTAATGGAAAAGTAGGCAACTGTTCAGAGATATTTTTACAGTGCTAGAGATAGAGATAGATAGAGATAGAAATAGAGGATAGATAGATAGATAGATAGATAGATAGATAGATAGATAGATAGATAGCAATAGCACTTAGACTTATATACCGCTTTACAGTGCTTTACAGCCCTCTCTAAGTGGTGTACAGAGTCAGCATATTACCCCCAACAATCTGGGTCTTCATTTATCAACCTCGGAAGGATGAAAGGCGGAGTCAACCTTGAGCCAGTGAAACTCAAACTGCCGAACTGCTGGCAGCTGACAGTCAGCAGAAGTAGCCTGCAGTACTGCATTCTAACCACTATGCAACCACGGCTCTTTAGATAGATGATAGGATCGAAGGAATTTTAAATACATCTCAATTAACCCAAGAACTGAAAAAGAAGGGAAATTCTCCTTTATGTATGGACAGGATCAAGGCCAGCCGATGTGACCATTTAATTTAGACACCTCCATCACTTCTCTGAAGGTGGGAAATCTCATTGCTCTCATTATTGTCAATGACTGCATTAGCAAATGCTGGGGGTGGGTGGGGGTTGATATTCTTCCTTACTGACACTATCTTTCCCTTCCACTAAGTCAGAAAACTGAGTATAATCAAGATGGTGAGTCATATCTGAGACAAAATATGAGAAGTTTCTGTTCAGTTGTAGCAATTTGCTCGCACATACTACTCTTTACTTCCTCTTGTTAGATGTTAAAATATTATCATAAGTGAATAGAAGTATTTTGATCAATATTTTTGAATTATTTATCACAGGTTTAGCTGCCACTAAACAATACCTAATATTAATTGGTTACCATATTTTTCAAAGTATAAGACACACATTTTTACCCCCAAAAGAGGGTGAAAATCTGGGTGCGTCTTATAGTCTGAATGTAGCTCCACCCAGTCTCAGAAATGGAGGTTACAAAGGCTGAAAAAAGCCTCTGAAACCTCCCTTTGAGAGGCTGAAAAAAAAAAGGTGCAGAGCTCACAACCAACGAACCTGTTGCTAAAGTTCACCTCTAAGAACAGCTGATTGGGGTATTCCGGCCGATCCACTCCCAATCAGCTTTTTTCTTATTTCCCTCCCCCAAAACTAAAGTGCATTTTATACTCCGGTGCATTTTATAGTCCAAAAAATATGGTATTTTGAAATGCAAAGCTGGGCAGAATAATTACAGGAGACTTGCTTGGTATAGCCTCAATTTCAGTATTGATTAGGCTTTTAGTCCTGAAAAATATCATTAATAACTTTGCAAGGAAACACAATCTATAAGTCTGGTGTAATTAAATTTAGGACTAAAAAATAATCCATAGCTATTTCACACACTAAGGACACTTTGACTGTAAATTCCATCTTAAGAATACTCTATCATATTTAAATCCTGGAAGTTGAACCACTGGTTATGTTCTTTGACTCCTAAAATTAAAAGGCCTGCATAACATCTGTATCATATTCTTGGTATGGTGTTATTGGGGAAATTGAGACAAAATTAATATGCCTTTCATTAAACATTCTACATTCATCATTGCCAAAAGTCTGACATCCTATGTTTGTTATATTTCATTTCAAATAATGAAACAATGTGCTTTTATTTTAAAAATCCTCCCCCACCATGCAAACACCCCACAACTATTTTTATACCTCATTTTCTTCACCAGTGGATAATCATGATTGTGATCCAACTCACTGAAGGAATACCAAACCAAATAATTGAATTATGTATTCAATTATCTATTTGTACTCAACTCATGATTTTAAATTTACAAACAATGGATTGATACAAACAGTAAACCTGGATAGAACAGAGCATTTACTTATTATGATAAAGGACTTTTTAAAAGAGCTGAGCAAGATTAAAAATTCATATAAGATTTTCTAACTGGAAATTAGACCTTGGTATCAGAATTACTCAGAGCTTCTTAGGTGGTCGTTCATTCTTGGTCTGACCTCATTTCTATTTTTATCACAAATCTGTGAAGAAGCAATGCCATCTAGTGTACCAAGTCATTTTTTCATTGGAAATAAAGGCCGAACTGGCTATAAGCGATTGCAACCAAAAAATAATAATAATTCACAAGTCTTCCTTACTTTGGTATTTAATATGTTTTATACATTTTGCCTGTGGTTTCATTATTAAATTACAATGTATTAAAAATAGTTAATATAAAAACTAGTCTTAAATGATGGGTGAAAAGGAGAAGAAAAAGAGGCAAATTCATGTGTAATATTCATGTAGAAAAGATATCTGTCTGCAGAGTGCCTAAAAGATGTGATTGTAGATCCCTCATTGAGGAAGTTATACAAGAGAGCGGGTTTCATCATAGAGAAGTAGACCTTTTTGAATGCTCGTAGTGATCAGTGGTGAAAGAATGGTGGTTGCAAGTGATTTAGTAAACTGATTGGCAAACAATATAATGGGGTGTGTGGCCGGATGCCCTTTCAGTTTTCTGCATTCTACCCCAGCTGCAGCTTCTGGACATGATAGTCCTACATACAGTACATGACAGTAATCTAAATGTCAGATAACCACTTTGCAAATAACTAGTAGCTAAGCTAATAACCACCAGCTAAGCCAGCCTTGTCCAGCAAGATGAATTGCTGGTGTGGCAACTAAAGTTGGTGGTATTTATTTATTTACTTTGTAGTCTGCCATATCAAAAGACTAGGAAGCTGCTTTTGGATGACTAAATGATGCAACAAATGTCCAATTGAGGGGTCCTTGGGGGTCTCTGAGCTTGCTTGTTTTCTTGCAGACATTTCATTACTCAGACTAGGTAACATCATCAGTGCTAATCCAGTTGGATTCCAACCAGTTGGTCCAGTTGGACTCATACCAGTTGGGCTCTAGCTGTATCCCAGTCTGTTCCATTACCCAGAGTTCTTCAGAAGACCAAAATTCACAGCACTAGACAGATCTGTTCCTGAATAAGACTCTAAGCACAGATCTTCTCAAATGAGTCTTCCCACCCTTTGGAGGGAATGGTGCTGTTTACACTATAATCCAGTGGTTCTCAACCTTCCTAATGCCGCGACCCTTTAATACAGTTCCTCATGTTGTGGTGACCCCCAACCATAAAATTATTTTCATTGCTACTCCATAACTATAATTTTGCTACTCTACATGTGTGACTGGTCCGCATAAGTACATTATGGCGCAACCCCACCACATATATTGTATTTGTACGGGGTGTATGTGATGGGGTTGGCGCGATGATGTCATCACACCTGGTACTCGTATGTGGGCAGATCTGCATGTGGGCGGACCCGTCTGGAGATGGATAGAGGAGCAGTGTCTCCGTTCCTAAGACCATCAGAAATATGTGTTTTCTGATAGTCTTAGGCGACCTCTGTGAAAGGGTTGTTCGACCCCCAAAGGGGTCCCGACCCACAGGTTGAGAACCACTGACTTAGACATATACTGCTTCACAGAGATTTACAGCCCTCTCTAAGCATTTACAGAGTCAGCATATTCCCCCAACATTTTACTCACCTCAGAAGGATGGAAGGCTGAGTCAACCTTGAGCTGGTGAGACTTGAACTGCTGAACTGCTGGCAGTCAAAAGAAGTAGTCTGCAGTACTCCATTCTAGCCACTGTGCCACCATGGCACAGGTATCCATATTGGTAGAAGTACCACCACTTTTTCTGATCTCTATTAAAATTTCTAATTCATGTGTTTAGACTTAAAATATTCCAGTTCTCAGTGGTTTATAACTGTTCCATAATTTTCCAAATTCAAGCTGAACTGCAGTACTTTTTAAGATATTTGCAAATGAATTAGAACTCCCCTTCTTTTACAAACTTAAACTTAAACTTCCAAGCAGTTTAAGATCCCAGCTTGATGTCACAGCAGTAATATGAATTAAAGCTTTCCCCTCCTTCCTCCTCTTCCTTCAAACCATTATCTGCATCCAAGGTTCGACACAAGGTTTCAGCCTAGAGCATCTCTGTAGATTAAATGACTGGCAGTTTTGATTCTGTTATCTTCCCTTCTGGAAAACCCAACAATTAAAGAATATTAGATAGTTCAAATGAGTTTTTTAATGTTCTAGACAGTGAGACAGTAAAATATTTTTTCCCTCTTACTCTGCCTTATGTCAGTATCAGGAGCCATTACCCTAGTGCCTGTTTGCTACCTTTACAATGAAGATCAAAGAACACATATTGTATCATTTTCTTCTTTGGGGATTTTATCCTATTCAATATTGTAAAACACAAGTATCCAAGTGGAATCTGCAGAAAACATGTTATAAAGGGTATCTGTCTTTTTGTAACTTAAAGCTATTATTTCACAAGCCATCTGAGTTAAGTATAGATTGAAGTAAATGCAATCACATCTTTATAATCCTGTTTGTTGGGAACAGGTTCAACTGTCTGTCTGTCTGTCTGTCTATCTGTCTGTCTTTCTATTTAATTAATTACAGGATCCCAGATGTGGCCAGCTCCTAGCTAAATTCGCTTTTTACTACAATCCTAACCCTTAGCTTCCAACTAAATACTCTTTGATGTGTTATCAGATATGCAATTTACAGGATTAAGAGGTCTGGTCTGGGAGAATTAAGCTTCCTATTTCCTGCTCATAGAAAGATCATGCATTCATTTCAATTTCTTGAATTCTTCCACTTCTATTAAAAGGTGTGATGTGTTTTGGCACTGCCTGTATTATTTCCTTGACTATATAAACTGTGCCATCAGTTTTAACAATATTTTTTAAAGCAAGGATCTAATTCTGTAGTTATTTGGTGTATAGCTATCAGATTTGCGCACCAAAATCTGTATACAGGTAGTAGCCAGGTGGTGGCAATATGACTCAGAAAAACGTAACCCTTTGCTGGCATCTAGTGGCTTCCAGCTGACTGCAGCCCACTTCTTATAGTTCAATGTTAGGAATTCACACAGAAAGTTCAGTATCATTCTTGCTGTCTTTCATCTGTAAAAATCCCCCCTTTCCCCCCCTCTTGAGTGTGTTTTTAACCTTTAACGTTATGTTTAATACATGTATATTATGTGGCTAATTCAATATCTAGCTGAGCTAAAGTCATAAGTCTGCTGTTTGTACATCAGGTTCTTGTTCTAGAACTGTGGCATGTTTATGACATTTCGCAAAGATCAGTTCAATAGATTGATCAATGGTCATCTGCTACTATTATGGATGAGACTGTGTACTATAAATAACTTCTGAAATAGCTGCACAACTCAGATGATGAGAATGTTTTCTATGCATTGTCCCTTTCTCTTTTTATTGACTGATTTCCATCCTTGAATTACCCTGGACTCCATTCCTAAGTTATTTTCAGGTATTAGCATTCTTTTTTACACTTTAAGCAACCTGTTCTTAAGTGTAATCAATAGAAACTCTTTCAACCAGCCCTCAAGTTAACAACACGTTCTATTTGCTCTTATTTTAGTAGTAAGTGTTCTCTTTCATCTACATTTCTTCAAATGGATTCATAATGACCAAGGAAAGGGAAGGAGGGATAACATAATGTACCTTATTATGAAACATGGGAAATATGCATATTGACACAACACAGTAGTTATTGAAGGTGCTATCCTTGTAAGCTAAGTAATTTCATTGGTGGTAAAATATACATATATAATTTCCTTTTCTTTGTGATTCTAGTTTTTGCTACTCTATTAATACAATACAAGGATGTGGTGGCTCAATAGCTAAGACACTGAGCTTGTTGATCGAAAGGTCGGCAGTTCAGTGGTTCGAATCCCTACTGCAGCATTAATGGAGTGAGCTCCCATTACTTATCCCAGCTTCTGCCAATCTAGCAGTTTGAAAGCACGTAAAAAATGCAAGTAGAAAAATAGGGACCACCTTTGGTGGGAAGGTATCAGAATTCCGTGCGCCTCTGGCATTTAGTCATGCCGGCCACACGACTTTGGAGACGTCTTCAGACAGCACTAGCTCTTCAGCTTTGAAACGGAGATGAGCTCCACCCCCTAGAGTCAGGAACGACTAGCACATATGTGAGAGGGAACCTTTACCTTTACCTAATACAATACACATCTGTGCATTTATACCAAGACTTTTTATTAGGGGTAGTTTTTCCCTTGGACTAATTTGTATATCTATTACTTACTTTATTTATCCGTTTACAATTCAAATTTATCACCACTCAACTCAACAACACTTCTGGATTGTACTTTAATGTAGTGATATGGATAATTCAGCGAAGGTGGCAATAGTTTCATTCAAATAACGTGTAAAAAGAACTTGGGTATCAGTGTGGATGATAATAAGATTCAGATATTTCCCAGATGCCAGCACAATTCCAGATACTCCTGTATCATTTTTTAAAAGAGATAGACATGTTCTGCCTGTGCTGTTCAGCCTATGCTGAACTCTTCTTGTTCAGGCCGCAGTTCTCTGTGGGAAGTCCTGTCAATTTCTTCATTTCAAGACATTGAAGATAGATCTCCACCCCCAGACTTAGACAGCAGCACTAGAACTTTTAAGGTGTCTTTCTAGAGACTCTTTTCAGTACTACAGTAGCTGAAGCTAAGATGAAAAGCATATTATATTAATCTAGTTTGATGCTAGTATTTAAAAGCAGCACAAATCATGTTATTCCATGAAAGCAGTAATATAACACAGTCCCAGCCTAGCTCTAGCCAACCTGAGTGATATGAGAATAGAATAAAAGCTAGCTGTATTTACAGGCTCTGATGTGTTGGGGCCCCGACTCCCAAGCCTGTCTTACCCGAGGAAGTGGACTCTGAGGATGAAGGGGAGGAACTAGCAAGACCTCCCTCTCCAGGACCCTCCTCTCTGGCAATGCCTCAGGTTCCATCTGAAGGCCGAGAGGAACAGCCTGTGATTAGCCAGGATGGAAGCATCTCAGAGCAACAGCAACAGCAGCAGATAGAGAGCAATGATGACGAATCCTGGCTTGATCCCAGGCAGCGTCACAGGGACAAACGTGCACTCACTGAGCCACACCCCACAAGATATAAAAGTGGGTGTGGCTGCTCATCAGATCTTGTGACGAACAAAGTTCCTAATCTGCTAGTCACATCTTGTTACCTGTCTGAAACCTTGCTTGTAATCCCTTGGACTGAACTCCGGACTGGACTTTGATAAACTCTTTTGGGCATTCCGTATTGTGAGTAATTGCTTGCCTTGTCATCTCCTAATTGCAGAACGCTGGAGATACTGAACTAACTTGGCCGGCCGTTCGCATGTCACTGCCAAGGTCTTATCTGTCAGCAATTACTGAGGTTTGAGACTTTAACCCTTGCCAATCGTGCCTGCTTGTGTGTCTGTTGGTGTTCAGGGAGGGAGGGACAGAACAATGTCTGTCTTATTAAGTCACTTAGAATCATAGGGCTGGAAGGGATTTGGGAGGTCTTCTAGTCCAACCTTCCCCACCCAAGGCAGGAGTCCTGGAAAAACAGTTGTGCAATCTTTTCTCAAGAACCTCCAGTGATGGAGCACCCACAACTGCAGGAGGTAATTACAAGAGCATTGAAAAAGTGACTCATGATCATTTTTCCACACTTACGACCATTATAGCCTCCCCACCCCATGGTCATATGATCAAAATCCAGATGCCTGGCAACTGACTCACATATATGACGGTTGCCATGTCCTGGAGTCATGTGATGACCTTTCATGACCTTCCTGACAAGCGAAGTCTATGGAGAAGCCAGATTCACTCAACAACCGGTTTCCCAATTTAACAACCACAGTGATTCACTTAACAACAGTGGCAAGAAAGGTCGCAACATGGGGGCTAAACTTGTTTAAAGAATGTCTCACTTAGACATAGAAAATGTTGGGGTCAAGGTGAGGACTACCTGTATAGCGTCCTCTCCCTTTTCTCAGGAACCAAGGCCTTCATTGTCGTACCTTCTGAACTGGATCAAAATCAGAACATTTAAGATGTGTGTGGGGGTTTTTTTGGGTGGGGGACCCTTAATGCTCAGTTGTAACATTTCAAGATTTCAAGAGGGACACAGTGGCTCAGTGGCTAAGACACAGAGCTTGTCGATTGAAAAGTCGGCAATTCAGTGGTTCAAATCCCTAGTGCCGCGTAACGGGGTGAGCTCCCATTCCTTGTCCCAGCTTCTGCCAACCTAGCAG
>JANHFM010008638.1:0-18563 GCA_032468115.1 Grayia smithii
TATAAGACGACCCCCCACTTATCTGAAGATTTTAATGGGTTAAAAAGTCGTCTTATACGCCGGAATTTACGGTAATTACTCAAGAGTAGCATTTGAGGAGCTAGACTGATAGCTCTTGCCTTTGTCCACCTTCTTGAAACTACTGTTTGCTTTTGATTCATATGACTGCTTGATCCATACTTGTACTTCATCTGAAAAATGTTCGTTCATGCATAATATAAATCTTGAGTATAAAAAATGCAGGTGATTTCATTTGGTTTCTTTCATAGAGCTTGGCCTTTGTTTTGATAGTCTAAACCAGGGGTGTCAAACTTGCAGCCCACGGGCTGGATGCGTCACATGCTGGCCATACCCACCCCCAGTTTAGCGAAGGGGGAAAAAGTTGTGATACATCACGTGACGTGAGTTTGACACCCTGGTCAAACTCACGTCTGGTCTAAACAGTCTCTTCCAACTCTTTTTAACTAAATTGTCTCTTTCAAATTAATCAAAGGATCAATGTATTTAATTTTGCATATATATAAATGATATTTTCAAGTACCGGTAAGTAAAAGATGTATGTCTCACACAGCCTCATGATCCATATGATTTAAATCAAACTACATGAAATGTAGTTTGATGTAAAAATTAATTGCTTAATTTTAGGAAAAAAGTAATCAAACACTTCCATACAAATGTATTTCTAATTTGGATGGAGGTCTCACTGGGTTAATTCTACCATTAAGAAAAAGAGATGGCCATTCCAAGCATCAAGTTTGAGTGCGCCATGAAACTGCAGCATTTTTTCAATTATTTGTTTCAGTTATTACATATAGTGAGTAATGTTGAGAAATGGGAGAAGCATCTGTTTTATGGTCTACATAATTGGATTGGCTTTGGGAAGCCAGGCATCTTGATTAGAGAAGAGCAGCACTCTGTTTTGCCCCATGCTTTGCAGAACTGTCCCATCACTGAAGACTCTGATCAGTTTGCTTTTAAAAATTATTCTCCTTTGGTATGTTTTGCTTCTCCTATGTGCTACCGTAAATATCACTCTGGCAGACAAAGAGCAATAGATGAAACACAGAGAGCTATTATAGGCTTCTAATCCAGATTTCAAGCTATGCTGATGTGGTCTCCTGCTGCTTTCTCTTCACAATCAAAACAGTGAATCTGAATGTGCCTGTTTAAACATACGACAATGCATGCAATTTGGCCTTCAGAAGCCATACAAAGCATTGTTCTTATTTCAGTTTAGATTAAGACCTAAACATGAGTCAGTATGGGGAATGAAATAGGAGTGACTAATGCTACCTACCTAATTACATTTGACTAAATGTATACCAAATGTATGCCAAGCATAATGGTATGCTCTTGAAGAATTGTAAAGTATGCACTCTAGGCCAGGCCATCTTTGAATAATACAATAACAGAGTTGATAGAGACCTTGCAGATCTTCTAGTCCAATCCCCTGCTCAAGCAGGAAACCCTATACCATTTCAGACAAATGGTTGTCCAATCACTTCTTAAAAACCTCTAGTGTTGGGGCACCACAACTTCTGAAGGCAATTGATTTGGCAATTGACTATTGATTTCTGTCAGGAAATTCCTCCTTATTTCTAGGTTGATTCTTTTCTTGATTAATTTCCAGCCATTGCTTATTGGTCTACCTTCAGGTGTTTTGGAGAATAGGTTGACTTCCTCTTCTTTATGGCAGCCCCTTAGATATTGGAACATTAGTATGATGTCACCCTTAGTCCTTTTCATTAAACATACCCAATTCCTGCAACCATTTTTTATATTTTAGTCTCCAGGGCCTTAAACATCTTCGTCGCTCTTCCCTGGACTCTTCCCAGAGTCCCAACATCTTTTTTATATTGTTGTGACAAAAACTTAGTGATCCTAATTCCAAGTGAATCTTACCAAAGCATTAAAAAGTGGTATCATTTCATGTTATATCCGTCTGTTAATGAAGCCTAGGACTATGTTGGGTTTTTTGGCAGCTGCGGTAGACTGCTGGCTCATATTTTAAGTGATTGTCTACTAGGATTCTAAGATTCTTCTCACAGTTACTACTATTGAGCCAGGTACCACCTATTCTATACATGTGCATTTGGGGTTTTTTTGCCAAAATGTAGAACCTTACTTTTCTCACACTGAATTTCATTTTGTTAGATAGGGCCAGTATTCAAGCCTGTTGAGATCCTTCTGTATCTTGAGTCTATCTTCTGAGTGTGGCTATTCTTGCCAGTTTGGTATCATCTGCATATTTGATGAGTTCCCCTTCTATCCCTTCATTTAAATCAAGTATGAAGATATTGAAGAATATTGGGTTCAAGATTGAGCCTTGGAGGTACACCACTCCATATTTTCCTCCATGTAGATGCAATTCCATTAAGGATTACACATTGTGGTTGGTCAGCCTGTTATGAATTCATCTGGTGGTGGCGTTCTCTAGTTCACATTTTTTCTATCTTATCAAGTAGTAGACTGTGGTTTACTTTATCAACACCTTACTAAAGTCCAAGTAAATTATATCCACAGCATTTCACTGGTCCATTAATTTAGTCACTAATGCAATAACATTTGTCTGGCATGATCTGTTTTTGACAAACCCGTGCTGGCTTCTGGTTATGACTTTGCTTGACTCTAGGTGTTCATAGATTTGTTGCTTATCTTTTCTAGAATTTTCTGTTATTGATGTCAGGCAGGTATGTAGTTTCCTGGATCCATTTTCCCTCTTTCATCCCTTTTTTGAACATTAGCCCTTTTCCAATCAACTGGTAGTGCTCCAAGAACTTTGAGAGATATGGTTTGGTGGTTCTGAGATGATGTCAGCTAGTTCCTTCAGAACCTTGGTGTGTAATCCATCTAATCTTGATGATATGAATGTGTCTAGAGTGGATAGGGTTAGGGTTAGTCTTGCTGTTTTATTGTTTATTTTATTTCTTTCACTGCTAATCTGCATTTTACAATATATTTTTTTGATAGGCTGGACTGTCAAAAATGCAAATATTTTACATTTATGTACAGTTCTCAAAATTCCCAACTCCACCTAGTCCTTAACAACTTTCCTGTTTAGTGAGTATTTGAAGTTACAATGGCTCTAAAAAGTGCTCCTCACATTTACAACTGGTTCTTACGCTTACAATTATCACAGCATCCAGCAGTCATGTGATCAGCATTTATATGCCTCACACCCAGTTTCTGATATGCAGTCAATGGAGAAACTAGCAATTGAATCACAAGGTGAGGCCATGTAATGTCTCACAATGAATGTTGCTTAGCAATGGAGTTGCCAGTCTCAATTGTGATTGTTATGCTAGGATTACCTGTAGTTTGTCAAAGAATTCTTCTCAGAAAGTTATGACAAAGAAATGGTTGTTCCTCAGTTCTAAAAGCTGTCTGGCTGAGTGAAGGTTTCCCTAATCCTAGTCTTAACTCCTTATGGAAATTCAATATGTGATTCCACAGTTGTTATTATACCATTCCCGCCAGCCCTACAATGGTGAGAATTGATGGGATTTGCAGTTTTGCTGAGCTACTTGCTACTGACTCCTGCTTCAAAGGATAACCAACCATGACTCCATTTGCCCAATTCAGAATTTATGATGCTCTTGAAACATGCAAATTTTCCATATTTACCAATTTAGTCTGTATTTTGACTTTCCCTGTGACTAAGACATTTGTAAAATATTTGCATTAAAAATTGCAACCAGTCCATTTTAGAAGACATTCTACTATATATCCTCTTAATGCCAGGATTGCAATGGCATCTATGTTGGGTCGGTTACTGGGGAAACCTTTGCTAACTTCTCCAGTAGCCGCTTTACATGTACACAAACTATTGGTAAAAATGATTAATAGTATTGTCAGAATGGCCTCACTTAAGACTTACTTGACCTGTTGACTTTGCCCTGTCTGTTCATTTCTTTCCTATCTATTGACTTTACTCTGTCTGCTGATTTTACCGATTGCTGTCCCACATTAACACTTTTTTTACTACTGCTGCTACAATATTTTCTCCCACCCCCAATATAGAGAAAAAATGAATAATCAAAATGAGAACAGAATCCTCTTAACAATCATAGAAATAGAAAGTGATCCATTCTAATTACTTGTACAATAGAAAATCTTACAATTGCAACTTTCCTGACTGATGTTCAGGCTTTTCCTTAAGTGTTTCAGTTCTGATGATTCTTAAAATCTCACTAAAGACTGTATTAAAAGAGATAAAGAAAGCAGTTGCATTTCCACATATAGGTAGTCCTCAATTTACAATTACAATTGAACCTAAATTTCCATTCTTAAGCAAGGCAGTTAAGTGAGTTTTGCCTCATTTTAAACCTTTTTTTTTCTCCACAGTTAAGCAAATTACTGCAGTTGTTAAATGAATCATGTGGTCATTAAACAGATGTGGCTTCCCCCACTGACTTTGTGATTGGCTGGGAAAGTTACAAATGGAGATCACATGACTTTAGGAAAGTGATATGACAAAATCATCATCAATCAATTGTATAAGTCAACTGTGATAATTTTAATGCCATCAAACAACACCTAGTTATCTCAGGTCCTTGAGAAGGGCTTAGTAGGTGAATAAAAATGCCAAATCCAGTTTAAACATCTGGCTGAATGTGTGACCAACCATAATATCATAATCATAATAAATCTAAATAAAATGTAACAAAACCAAATAAAATATAAGTAACAGACAAATAAATTAAAAGTGGCAGTGACAAATTATTTCAGATATTTTTTGGAAAAGTTCTGCATAAGCAGCTTATGGAATCTCAAAAGGAATGTAGCAAATATTAATTCTAATGGAAAGTATTTCTCAGCAGCTGAGAAACAGTACACCTGGCCTCATTTGCCCTTACGGTTAAAAGCTTCTCCTTCCAAGAATAAGGTATTGGGGTAGATGAGTAGAAGATGGACTTGGGGCTATATAAGTTAATACCAGTATTTTAAATTGAGTTGGAAATCTTTTGGTAATGGGAAGGGACTGAAACACAGGAATAATCTAATATTCACCAGTACCTGAAATGGTTCCCAAAAATTCATTTTCCTTAGCACCAAGTACTTAAATGCCTACTCCCATCTTCACAATCATTTCCCAAAAGGGAAAGTTGTACAATAGTTATCAAATATGGCTAGATTGGACACAACAGTCTCTTTCAAGATTGCAAGCATTACCCTTGTCATAAAGAGGCACTGATCATTTCCTGAACTAACTAACCAACCACGCTTTCTTCTATGCCCTAAAGGAGGCAAGAGGAGCAGGGATCAAGAGCACAGGTGAACTTCCAGTCATACTGCCTTAAAGTTCCATTTTAAATCTTTCATGTGCTATCCTGTATACATTTTACATTGATTTTATTTAAATCAAATTTGCAACAAGCAGTCAAAGGCGGGAGACAAATGTTTCCCGATTTAACACTACAGTTTATTTTACATCCTTCCTTCAAATCGGCCAAATACAAACGTTGAGGTCTCCCGACGTCTTTCGTGATTCCGACCTACAGCGGCAGCACGAAGGTGAGAGACCAGGGAACCCAATATCTGTATTTTTAATCTTTGTTTAGCCTCGGAAGTTAAATTGCTAAAGCCAGTAGCTTATATGGATCTGCATAATAAATTGCCTTTACATTATCAGGCGGCCTGAGAACAAGACCGTGAAACGTTGGCAACAATACTGTAATTCTATCAATTGGACAGTGCCTGAGCAGTGGACACGCTGGCGTTTAATTTGCAAAGCATTATATGGTATTTCCAGGCAGCTTCCTCCTTCCTTCCTCCTTCAGCCTCTGCCGCTGTAACTACTTCAACGGGTCCATTGTGTCACCGCCACCAGCAGCCGCCGCTTTCCTCCAGCGCCCGTGACCCTAAGCATAAAATGACCGAGAGTAACCCTTGCTCTGTTCTCTCCCGCGCGCGTGCTTCCCCCACCTCTCACCGACACAACCGTTTTAGAACGTAATAGAGCCAGCCCCTCGCGCGCCACCCTGCGCGAACCAATGAGGATTCGCTGCCGCGGCATACGGAATGAGGATGGTCCGCGGCGGCGATTGTGAGGTGCGCCAGCTCGAGGCGGAAGGAGGGGGTGGGGGAGGCTCATCACGGAGACTTGGGCCTTGTTCATTGGCTCGGCGGGGCTGGTCCGCCCAAGGCTGGAGTTAACGCGTCGCCCGCAGAGGGGGCTCCCGGCACACACGAGGAGCGACGCTTTACCAGCTTCCCCTCTGGCCGCAGCGGTGAGTTCGGCAGAGCCGATGGGAGCCGGGAAAGGGGACGGAGTGTTTGTGGAGGGATGGGTTTGGAAGACGAGGGCCCCTTTTAGGATCGCATTGGGAGCCTCCCAGGCTGTGGCAGAGCAACCGAGGAAGGAAGGAAGCAAGACAGTCCTTTCTTAAGCGGAACGGGATCAGGGCCGACCCAGCACGAGCTTCAGGAAGACACCCGGAGGTGTCTGTGGGAAGCAGGCGAAAGGCTTTGGAGTTCAGCATCAGACCCGAGAGGCCTGCTACATAGTTCCAGAATTTATTAACAGGGTTATAATCCTGCACGATTTTATACCCAGATACTCGTATGCAATTCGTCTTCCCGCTTCCACAGTAACCCGGGTTAGGCCGGTAAAGGCTGCAACTCGGTGTAAGCTTACCGGCGAGTAAGTCGCGTACGCGGTGAAGCGGGGCGAGCTCGTTTTTGAATAAATGTTTCTGGCTGTCTTGTGTATCCACTTCTTACCTTGTCGTAACCTGCCTCAAGAATGTTCATAGTTGCATATGATAAATGGTGCTTCTTGACACATGTGCAAATTTTAAGCATTATTCACTCACGATGATGCTTTCTGGAGTTGATCCTTGAAGTGTCATCCTGTGCATATTGATTCAAAGTAAGCTCCATTATATCAGCTAGACTTTCCTTGGTAGTAGTAGAAAGTAGGCTTAAGGTCGCACTGCCAATTACCTAATACAATTTCACATTTTTTATGCATAAGTTGATTAAAGAATTCTGTAATTTTTAACTCTCTGCATTCATATGTGATTGTTCCTATTTATACAATCAGTTGTGATTATAGAAGTAGGACTTGCTCTATTCAACCAAAAAGCATATGAGCATTTATGCACTTGTGCCAGTTCTATTCTTACTACCAAACTAGCATCACTGATATGAGCACACAGGATTACATGGCCAGAATCCAGAACTGCTTTAGAGTAGTTAGGAGAAACTTAAATCAAATCAATTTATGATACAATACGATAGTAAATGGTATCACTGCAGTAGGTACATAAAATATTTCAGAAGAATAAGAACATTTTTTTTACTTTACTTTGCTATTTTTTTTACTTCTAGACTACTTTTGCTGTGTACAGGTAGTGTATGAGTATGTTAAATTGCCTTTCATGTATAAGAGAGCAACTTTCACCTACTTACCTAATCCTTATCTAAAGCTTTATGCATTTTCATTAATAGAAATTGCGATGGTATCTAGAATATGGTCCAGTAATCTTCAATATGTTTGGTGAATTTATGGAAAGTTGAAAGTAAGTAAGAAATAAAGTTATTTTTACCACAAATATTTTGTTACAAATTGTGGTAAAAAATATTTTACCAGAAAATTCAACTTTGAGACTCCAGTACATTTTTACAGCTAAAAAAATAGAAGTAGAGGGTGATAATTATTTTTTGCTGTGGCTAGTCGTAATCCTATTCATAAAATCAGTATTAACTTATGACTGTGGAACTGTCTGGTCACCTCATTGGTTTTTTAGTGCCTCTCTATGATTTTACCCAAAGAGGCTCCTAGGGAAAAAAAAATAATAGTGGATAATTTTCTCTGTCAGTATAACAAAGCCAATATTATGTAGCTGAAAATACTGATAGTAAACTATTTTTCAAAATATTTAATTAGGTAATCACTTATAACTTTCAGCAGCGGCTACTAAGGTATAAAGAATTTTCTGAATATCCTCTTGGTTAGATGATTCTAACTATCTTGCAGGTACTTGTCAGACAACTTTCTTTAAAAAGTTTACTATCAATTTTGGATCATTGATCTGTAGATTCTTTACATCAGGAATATGCAACATATGGCCAGCAGAGCCTTACTTTTTTCAGAATTGTACAACATATATATTTGATCTATATCATCAGTGCCAATCTATAGATATGTTGCATTTCCAGCATGGTGTTTAACTTCATCTGAGTTCTTCTATGTTGCATTTCCAGCATGGTGTTTAGCTTCATCTGAGTTCTTCATGACCATGTTAGCATTCTGATGAAGAAGAAATCTTCAGCATTAAAATATATAAAACCTGAGGCTCTGTTCCTGCTGCATTATTATCAGAGTTTCAGATTAATGTCATCTGAATTCAAAATGAACCTTTTGGATCACTTTACTATAATTAAGTTACTGGAATCAGAAAGTAAACTAATGTTTGCTTAGAATTTAGCCATATCTCTTTTATATTAGCATGTATCTTATGCTCAAGAAATAATTCTGGTGAATCTACAAACAAATGTGATTGCTGTTTCTGATCTCAAATGAGTTTTAATTTCCATTCATCATAGAGGTTTTGAAGGAATGGTTTTTACAATCTAATTCTCTTAATTTTTCATTTGATTAGGATTTTCCTTCCTGATTTTTTTTTTTGACGTATTATGTAACTCAGTGGTCCCCAATCCTCAGTCTGTGGACCGGTATGTCAGGAACTGGGTTGCACAAACAAGTGAATCCCCATCCCCGGTATGCAGGCAGCACGGAAAACTATGCCTTCTTCTGATCCGCAGAAAAACCTTTCTCCACAGAACCAGTCACTGGTGCCTAAAAGATTGGATGCCAATGATCTAACTTTTAAAAATGCTATTCATATTAAGGAATTTATTTTTTATTTTTTAAAAATGCTTATTTTTTAAGAGAACCAACAAGATTAAAAAATATTTTAAAAAAACCTTCCAAAATTTATACTATCAGTACACAGATTCTTTTACTGGATGGTTATAATAAAAGCAGAAAAGGAATGATGTAAATCTACCTCATCCAGCTGCTTTATATGCAAAAAGAGCCTTTTGCAGTTAACAGTTGCAATTCCTAGATTGGGGGCCTTGCAAACAATCACCCTATTACTTTCCATATAGGCTGCTGCAATATGTCCCACATGGGGCTGTGGATGAAGACCACTTAGAAATGTATTGGTCCAGAATGTGTGGGCCATGATGGGGCATACCATGTTATGCCCATATGATGCCTCTGCTCCATGAACTGTACTAGTTGCCTTCTAGCATCCAGGTACAATTCAAACTGTTGGTTACCACCCATAAAGACTTTCATGACATAGGCCTGACTATATGAAGAACCATTTCTTCAGAATAAGAATGCTCATATTTAATAAATACTCAGGTTATCACTAGGACTTTTCACTTGTACCCATTTAATTAAATAATAAGATATAAGTATAGGTAATAAATATTGCAGCTCTTTAAAACTACATATTTAATCCTATAGTATATAGGATTATAATACTACATTATGTATTTTGAATTTTCTAAAGCAAGAAATTAAACAGTATTATGAGAAAATTGATAATTATCCTAGTTATAAGCGATACACATTGCAAACAGGTCTTTTCTATATGAATTCATATCAGAAATAATAGACTAGGTAAACTACCATACATACATGTTTATAAGCTTATCAGTGTATAAACCAACCTTTGAATTTTTGACCAAGATACTATGAAAAAGGTACCAACCATGGATAAACTGCTTCTTATGCTTTTTATATCCTTTAGTATTCACTTTTGGGTTATTCATGGGTAATCCATGGGTTTCCATTTTTCACCTATTTGGGTTAAAAATTTGAGTGTCAGCTTATCCCCAGTTGGGCATATTCACAAGAATATACAAGTTATATAGGTACTTTTAAAAAGTATTAATGTATGTACCCGTGGATAATCCTATCTATATATAAGGAAATAAATTTAACAAGTCGAACCTAATTTTGGTATCTAAAATTCTTGTTTTATTTACAAGTATATACAGTATGGTAGGTTTATCCTCTAGCTTTAAATTACAAAATCCATTCTACTAGCCAGCAGTTGTGGACATGCTAGTTGTCAGCAATGGTAGTTAATGGTAGTTAAATGCATTTCAATGATCTTTTTCAGACAGGCAAACACTGGGCCTAAACATCATATAACAAATGAGCAGTGGTTGGATTTGTGTTAACATATAACATTAAAACAAAGCCCATGATGCATTAGGGGTACATGTAAACCTAGTCTGATACTCTTGTAGTGTATAACTTTGATGTACTAGTGTGTATGTACGTATATATATACGAAAACATATATATATATGTATGTGTATATATACACACACACACATACACACACACACATACATACATACTAGTAAAAGCATGTAGAGACTTTCTGTTTTGAAAATGCCTCTAAGAAATTATAATTCTTTGCCCCAGACGATAGTCCTCTGTGTGCCCTTTTTCTACTGCATTTGTCCTTCAGTTGGGTTTAGCATGGAAATACTGTTGGAAGAACTCAATGAGTGCATTGGAATTTCTTCCAAATGCTTTCTGAATTGGATTGTTTATAACAATGTTTTCAACTTTATGTCTATGAAAACACTAAAAATCAACTTGTCCATGCAGGAAAATCAATGGATTCTGTGAAGTACTCTATTGATGACCCTCAGTAAGATACTATATTTAAGGCATGCAGAAATAGTGTATATGAGGCACACTTTGCTAATCAATGGCCAAAATAATAATTACAAATGACTGTTTGAGGCATACCTTTCCCAAACAGAAAGAAGTCCATTAGAGCAAAAGAATCATCAGTCTCAACTTTGGTATAGTGAGATAAAATGATTGATTCAGCAGATGTTTTTTGGGCTTTGGGATTGGAGGAGCCTATGAAAGATTTAGAGCCAAAATAAGATAAGATTTTGTTATAGATAGATTTATGTGTTACTTGGATGTGTCATTAAAATATTTAAAATGTTAGAATGTTTATTTGGAACTTAGACTACAAGGGCCTGGTATTCATGGACAAGCTGAAGACGAGCTGCTTCCCTTCACTAGCAGTAAGAAAATTTGTTTGAAGTATTTTCCACTTTGATAGAATTATCACCTTATATTGATAGGTACTCCAAATGTTAAATGTTGCAGACTTGAATAGCTTTTCATCCGCATCTCATGATACCTCTCCAAAAATTGTCATTTCATTTGGTTAGTAGGAAGAATGATGACATAAATTTAGTGCTTACTCTAAGAATTCAGCCTTTAGCCTAATTCAGTCTAAGAATTGCCCCTTTCAAGAATGTGCAATCTAAATTCTTAAGGACTATGTTTCAAGTCCCTAATGTGTTCCTAATCTAGTTTTGAGCCATGGGGCTAGTGTAACCAAATTGAAATTTGTATTTACATTCCCTCAATGGTTGCATATACCTCCCTTCCCCATAAGCTTGACAGATTTTAAGTAATGACTTTATTTCATTTTGAGGTAGACTATTTGTGAGAAATTAAGCACTGTGTTCTCTCACTATAAATATATAGTGGAACTGATCAATCATGAAAAAATAGTCTAAATTATGCTGGATCCTTATGATAGTGTTCCAAATGCTCATATATGTTGCTTAACAATCTGTCTTAGAACATTACTGAAGATCATTTTTGAAGATTAAGGTAATATTTGCTCTTTTGTGGTCAGTTTTAGAGATTCAGATTTAATGGCAATGGTATTTCATCTTTCCCATTTCCTGCAATTCTGTTTTAAAAAGAGCTAATATTAAGGCCTGCAGCTGGTTAGCCACTGTTGCTGGCAGAATGTTAAAAAAAACTCCACTTGTCTGAAACAACATTTCAAGAACAATTGCACTGAATTAACCTTCATAATCTTAAGAGTTGAAATAATTGGAAGAACTGCAGCAGTTTGGAAAAGATAGGCAAATATAATTTGTAATTTACTTGTAATCAATAATGGATGTTTAACATTTGCAAAAACTTAAAATGATTTTATTTGGAAAAAATACAGCTGCCTATTTTTAGTACATACCGGTAATTCTGGGCAGGAATCATACAAAGACAATATGAAATTCCGTGTCCTATTACAATAATACAGTCGAAGGAAAATGTAAGTGAGCCACCATGTAAAAATTCCAGAAGACACACAGTACAGATATTGTGCTCCATTAACATCCTGACCCCAGCAGCACAATTTTATATTTTTGTTAACTGTGACAATGTAATTGCCAGTAAAGCAAATGAATTTTATATATTCATTTTACTGAGAAATTAAATGATTAATCAAAAGCTGGAACTATTGTTACTTTTTTGTATTATATAGATGTTGCCTGATAAAAAAGTTAAAACATAACTGAAAGCCATAGGAACTTTCCATGAAGAAGTGGATTTTATAATAATGTAATAGAATTGAAAGTGTCACTGGTAATTTCAGTGTCCTCTAGTTTATGTGGGCAGCTTTTATTCAATACCATTATTTGATTTCAAAATAGAATAAATATTTTCCATCTCTTCAAAATCCTGTTGGTAGGTTAGAAGTACTTTTTTCTCTGGCCTTCTGCCCAACAGTAATATTAAAACAGCTTGTTTATTCTAATACATCCCATTATTTATAAAAATAAACTTCAAGGAATCTGAAACATGCTGTCAAGTTGCGTTAACATCCAGTTCCTCTTCCCTAATTTTATTGCACAACCATATTTTCATCTTCAGTTTACAGATTGCTTTAAGATTGTTTAAGATTATTAGCTACTATATAGTTGAATAATGGATTTCAATGAGACAGTGCACAGGATTGCAATTTAATCTTTTTGTATAGCATAATATGATTAGATTAATGGCTTGAACGTTTGAAAATGGTTTAAGAAAGTTTCAACATAACTTGAATATATAATTAATATAATTAAGGGTTTAATCTTAGTTGGAGATTATTTTCTCTAACTATTGAAATTATTTTTAATAGGCTATATTGTATCTCCCTAATATAAAGATTTAAAAACCTTCCAATTTCACTACAAAGCTACAAATGTAGAAAATTATGAAAAGATAGGTTTTAAAACAAACTGATTAAAAGTCTGTACCCTATCAGTCAGCATAAATAAAAGTTTGGAGGATGGGAGCTGCACTACAAAAAAACGTGAAGGACACTAGGTTGATTAAATATACTGGGTCAGGTTTCCGAAACTGCCAATACTTGCAACACTGCATTTCTGCTAAAAACAAAACAAACACTTTGCCAAATTTGTAATTATTCAAAGGAGAACTAGCCCCTCTGTCGAAAAAAGATTCCAGCACAAATCCCTTTTCAACACTAAAGTTGCCTTACTTAAGCAAAGTGCTGTAGCCGCGCTTGAAAGCTGGGTTTGTTATCAGTGCCTGAATCTTCCGCCGGGGGCGCTTCCAGTGCCTGGGCCGAGCAACCGGCCGATACATCTTGGCTTGGAGCCGAGCGAGGAACGGGCTGCTACTTGGCCGCCTTTGCGTGAGTCAGAAGTGGGGGCCGTGGAGAAATCCTACTAGTGTGGAATCGCGTCACAAGGCGGATTTTCCGTTTCCACAACTACCTCTCTTCGGAGGCTGCGTTTAACCCCAAGGTAGAGGAAATAGATGGCTGGGTGCCTGCCTGAGAAAACGGAGGGTGGGAAGGACTACCCGGTGGATGGGAGGAAAGCGGGGAAAACTTACCGCCCTCCCGCCCACCGGGGGCTCTCAGGTAAAGTTTACCCATAAGCAGAGAGCTGCAGTTAAAAAAAAAACCCGGTATGAATCTAAAAGGTGCTGGATAGTAGGCACTTCTCACCCGCTTGCACCACATTGAGTCCGAGGAAACACGTATATAAACAATAGATTGCAAGAAAGCTGACTAGTTTGAATCGTGCTGCTAAAAAAAAGAGCACTAGAGGGCAGTTGTTTTCTCTGAATATTCTAATTCCCAGTATAAACTTTCCCAATTAACCATTGTCTTGACTCGTGTTAATCCTGGGAATTTAAAGAATAAATATAGGGAAGATTTTAAAACATTTACAGAAAAGCATCCCTCCTTTGATTCCTTATTCTTTGTTTTTGATAACTTACTAGCTCGCTGCCTCTGGACATGTTTCCCTTTTATTATCCAATGAGAACTAACCATTTTTATGTTTAAACCCATTTAGGTTCAAAAATTCACATTTTTAGTTGCTTGTTCTTGATAGCTGACTGCGATGAGATTTAATATTGTGGAGTATCACAATGAACAGTAGAGTTGGATGGTATTAAACTCATTTTTTTTCTATATTACATCTGCTAAAGTCAGATATGTTTAATTCTTGGACAACAGAGATGTTTGCTGATTTAAGTTGTGACAACAGTTGTAGCAAATGATATTGTGATTTTATTTTTTAAGTTCTATACTGCCACTGAATAGTGATCAGATATCAATAGATAACATTCTGTGTCTTCATGTCACTCCTAGTGATTTCTTGGATTAGTCCCTGCACTTTTCTTACAGAATTTCAGAAGTGCTTTGCTATTGTTTTTTTTCCCTAGGGCTCAGGCAGATAGTTGAACCAAAGTCGTTCAGCTGGCTTTGTGCCTAAGGCAGGACTAGAATTACTGTTTTTAGCCTGATGCCCTAAGCACTACCCAAGCCAGCTCTCAATAGATTACTACATTAAGCTATATTTAATACATTTTTGTAAGATACATTTGACATAATAGAGCTGAATTGGGTTCCTTTAAAGTACATTTAATACTGTCTATTTGGAAGGTTAAATACAAATAGCTAGAAAACCTAGATGTAATCTTATTCTCAAACTAACCCTAGAATTTTTTCAATTTACTAATTAAGCTATAATTACAAGGTTTTTTTTTACCACTTTCCAAATAAGAAAATGTACATTTCCATATAATATGCTAAATAATTTATGTACTTGAATGACCAATAATATATATAGAACCCTTAAAGTATATCATAAGGAAGATCATTTTAAACATATGGTTTTTAAGAAGGAGGGAAATTGTTTAAGTATTTTGAACACCTTCCAGAAATGTGCAACCTTATCCAACATGTTTCTACCATAATGTTCTGGGATAGTAAGCCCAGCAGTTTTTCAGCACTGTCCTAAGATGCCCTTGGAAATGTACAAAATAGCCAAAAAAGTCTATTTCTAGATGTAGAGATATATTAATACATAGATTATTATAAGTAACATAATTAGCTATCTTAGTGACATGCATGTTATATATTAATTTATACAGAGCACGTAAGGCCATTTTACAATCAAGCAGATTTGAGTAGACAAACCCCCTTAACCATTCTTTTAACCGTATTATGTTAGTGAACTCTTGGTGCTATATCAACTGAATTGATGAAATGGCTGTCATAAAAAAAAAATCTTAATATATTATGCTATAAGAACTAAAACTTTTGCTGTATATGCTGGTGAATAAGGCAATCTGCAGTTATTTTTTAACCAAAGCATAAAAATATATCCTAACACTCAATATTTTTGTACGTAATTTTCATAATTATCTGGGGTGGCACATTTTTCATAGTAGTTTGGTTAAAAATTTGAGGGTTGGCTTTTTTATAGATGGTCTTCTTTGTGAGCATATACAGTTACTTTAAAAAAGTTAAAAACGTAAAGATTTTAAAGTACCTGTCTGCAGATAACTAAATCCAATTTTGAGCTGCATTTTGAGATCTAAAATTCATAGTTCATGCACGTCAATTTGGTAAATAAGTTAATAAGACAAAGAGTTAAAGATTTCATAATAGTTGAAATAGTTGCATTATTTTTAAAATGAATATATAGTTTAAACTTTATAATCATAAACAATAATCTGGTTGTTTCCATTTCTTTGTAATTCATCTGGTTGTTTCCATTTCTTTGTAATTCAGTAAAATGATTTTGTCAATATTGTCTGTCAGTAACTGCTTCTTTGAGTCCTTATAAAGTCAATTGTGTCTCATTGATATTTAACCCTTTATCTTCTCTCTGCTTTTTTTCCCAAGAACTTTTGATTTTGCTTTATTTAAAGACTGTTCCAAAAGTGCTTTTCAAAAATCAACTGGACTTTTTTGTTTTTTCTTGAAGACATTTCCTTTCTCATCCAAGAAGCTTCTTCAGTTTTGAGAACTGAAATGAACTTTTTAAAAAGCACCTTAAAAATACTGCATATAAAGCAAAACAAATCCATGTGGGAGGGAAAACTTAAAGCTAATGTGGCTAATGTTTTTTTCTTCCTTATGGTTTTTGGTCCATGGACTAAGAATTAGAGGACCACACCCGTACTACAGAGAGATACAAGAAAATATCTGATAGTACAGGAGTAGTGGAAGAGGGAAGGTTAGGTAAGTAAAAACTGAAGGAAAAGACAGATGTGTGGAAAAGATGGAAAGGTTTGGTAGAATGAGACACTGAAACTGACATAATTGGTGTAAGAAGCAGCAGAGACTAACAGTCTTCCAAGCCTTAAGAGGACAGACTAGCTACAAACCAGCCAGTAGCCAGTAATTGTTTCCTAGTGTGATTTCAGATGCTTCTGACTCCTTGAGTGCAGCTTGTTCATTTGTAGCTTTTTACTATGCATTGTTGGAAGTCTGAGAAAAATACAATTGTTCAATAGTTTGGTATTGGAATGTAAACTGATCTTTCTGAGCCCTTTTTTGAGGGCTTTATTTTACAAATTGCACTTTTAACTAGATCAGGGGTGTCAAACTTGCGTTGTCATGGCATCATCACATGATGAATCACAACTTTTTCCCCTTTTGCTAAACTGGGTGTGGGTGTGGCCAGTGTGTGATGCATCTGGGCCATGGGCCATGAGTTTGACAGCCCTGAACTAGATCATTGGTAAAATTTTAAAGGGTTCTGTCAGAGTTTTATCAGCTCCTGCAGCTTTATTGTTACCTATATTTTGGAAACCCAATTAATTTAATTTTCAAGGATGGTTGGTTCTAATTCAGTGATTAAATTTTCATACTCTCATTGATTATTGGCATTATTTTTGTACAATTCTGTTATTTATATTCTCTCTTCTTCGTATAGATAATCTTCATTTAGTGACCACTCCTGGGATCAACAATTGGGTTGTTAAGCAAAGCAGTCACTAAGTGAAACTGTCATTCTGCTTATCTTATTTCAGCTTTGCTTTGCTTTACAGACCTGTGAAGATTGTAAATGCAACGATTGATCATAGAGTTACTGTTTTTCATCACTGTCCTAATTGTGAATAGTTGCTAAACGAGGCAGTCACTAAATGAGTATTACCTATGTTTTCTTTCTCCAGTATATATCACATTTCTCTCTCAGTGTCTTTGCATTATTTATGTAAATATGACTCTGCCTTTTCCTGCTGTTTTCTGGGACCCAGTGTTTAGTTGAGCAATTTTTTCTGTCTCTGTTTAATATTCTGTCTTTTGTCAGCTATTTTTCAGTTCCAGGCCATTTCATCTTCTTTTGGTTTTCTTTTTTCATCTGGAGATATATAGTTAACTACATATTCAGTATACCTTGCCTAATAATCTACCACTTAAGTGTTTTATTATTTTAAATAATACAGCATCAAAGAATTACATCAATTATACATACTAGGTCACAGAATCAAAGTTAAAAGGGGGCATTTAAGCTGTCAAATACAGTTATCTGCTTAGTGTTGGAAATCAACTAAAACATCCATGGCATGTTTTATCAGCCTCTGCTAAGAAGTCCACCATTCTCTGGGTATTTGGTTCCATTTGTAAAACTGGTCTTACTGTTTTTCCAAATCTGCTCCATGTTACTTAAATCCATTATTCATGTTCTGTACTCCGAGATGATAGAAAACAGGTTTTAGCTTTCTCTGTGATGCCTTTGGTCTTTCTTCTCAAAATTGCACATTTTTTGTATCTTCACTATTGCTTTCCTAAATTTGATTGTTGATTGTTGCTGTTTTCTATACCTATTCCATTTAAAACAAACATTCTATGGATTGGTGCCCAAAACGATGCATTGGGTTGGATGCATTATCAGGTGAAATATTTACCTTTTCTGATTTGAAAACTATACTTGAAAACAGTATGCTTTTTCTTTTCCTTTCTTGCAAAATCAACCTGATGCTGGTTCTTATTTAATTGGTGATAAATAACTGTTCCAAACTCTCTTTCACAAGTATTGCTGTCAAGGCAGATATTCTCTATCTTATTACTGAATTTATTTTTTTTCGTCAGTAAAAGACTTCATAATTGCCCTATCTTTTTTACATTTCAGTCTGTTATTGTTTCCCCATTTCTCTAACCTATCAAGATTGTTTTCTGACTTTGAGCTATTATTTCACTGAGTTTATGTTATCTGCAAATTTGATAGATTAGAATTTAAGATACCTCCTCATTCTTTTGTTTTTAACGAAAAAGTATAAGAATACAGGACTTTTTTTTTTAACTGGAATAACATATGCCTCCTTCAATAATTTGATATTTCATTTCTTCTCTGGGATTTCTCAAACATAATAGATAACAATTATTTGGCCAAACCATGAGCAACTTCCTATAATACTCCATAATTCAATTTTCTGGTTTCAAAAAATT
>JANHFM010008639.1:0-15151 GCA_032468115.1 Grayia smithii
AGCTCTGCTGGCTGGGGAATTCTGGGAGTTTAAGTCCACACATCTTCCAGTGGCCAAGGTTGAGAAACACTGATCTAACCGATATAGGCTTCAAACCAATTAACAGTAAACTTGCTTAGGTCCTAATGACATATATACTGATTTCAGAACTGTACCAATAACATATAATGTAAGTTAGTATTTAAAATAATTTATAACTAAGAACTAACTGAATTATCATAGTTCTTGTCTAGCAATTCTCAATTCAATGTTAAATTTCTTTAAATGGTAGAGTAGGAAAGCTACTAATCTAAATACACAGAAATGAAATATGTGGTAATAAATATGGTCCAAGATTTATATAGCAACTATTCAATGAAGCTGATATAAGCTGAGTATTTTCTGGGTATACTTGACACATACACACACAGAAAGAGCGAGAGAAATACACATATTTCTAGATCTAAATGATTTCTGGTTAATACATTAAAACTATATAACTATAAACAAATCATTATAGATAACACTAATGAGTTAGTTGAAGGGAATGCTATAACTGAAACCTTAAATATCATCTACCATCTGATTATGCATGAAAGAAACCATGTTCCTAGTTTTTGTGTAAACCAAATCATTTCAAGCAAGCCAGAAAACAAAATGAATCCTAGAGAATTTAAGAACTCTTTGTATGGGAATTTGGTTTTTTCTCCTTCTAACTTGAGAATATTTTTTTCTGAAAAATACTTAAAGTTAAAACATTTCATACTAAAAGTATAGTTATATCATAATTTTTGTTTCATGACATATGAGAACGTGCTAATAAGTTAAAATGCATGGCTTTTTTGGAGAAATCTTAACAGATCTAGATAGGGTGAAACTGGTGAAAACCTTCTGAGTAATATTCTTTATGATACTGTAGTGATACACTAGTTCAGAGTCTAGGGATGTCTTGATTAGGCCATCATGAGGGGCCAGAAGGGATTCTCAAAAAGATAAAGAATGGACACAGTCATCTAGCACAGGCACTTTAAGGATAGGATATTCCAACATGCGTGCAGTTGAATTAAATACTTTTAGCTTTTAAAAAGTTTTTAATCCCATTTTTTTTTTAGAATACAGAATACTACGCTAACTATTGTTGCTAATTTTTTTATTCTATTTTTACCAAAAGGGAAAATTTTGCAGGAAGCAAATCTAGTTTCGTTTTGACTTTAAAGAGTGGTTTCATATGATTCTCAAATAATATATCAGAGTGGTGTAATTTCTCTGGATCAATTCCACCCACCCACTATTAGAAAAGTTAAGCAGCTATATTGCTTGTGCCGTGATTCTAATCTTGGTATAATCCACTTATGTAAGCAACATTTCAGCTATCAGGTAAGGATTTTGGGTACATAGCCAAAGCAATGAATCTTGTCCAGTCTTAATATGTATATATAGTGAGATATAAGTATTCATCAATATGAAAATAATGCTTGTCTTCTTGACATGTCATCAGTTCTCTTTACAGTTCATATTGCTATGGTACTTGTGTTCAAAATGTGTTTAAATGATTAATCTGGGATTAGCTTCTGATTTATGGTATCACAAATAAAGAGTAGGTGATTTTGTTTATATCACTGGATGTATTTTATGAAAGCTTTAGGAGAAGGTGAAATATGTTTAAACTGTAAACAAGTAGACTACATATTAAGAAAAAATGATAACTTGTCTAGTATTCTCTCTTCTAATAGTCTGGATGGGATTCTTTTAGGAATACTAAGAAATGTCACTGCACACTACTTGGAACGGATAGACTTGAGACATCGTGGTGCTATAAAGCTATATCTTCAAGTTTCTCAGTGCTATTTTATTGTTTGCAAAACAGCATTTACATAGCGCTATTGGATAACACTATTAAAACAAGCTTGCATTAATGTGTGACAAATGGATACATTTGAAACAAACTTATTTGAGAAATTATATAATAATTATTTTTAACAGGCTGACCCTGCTAGTTTGACCTGCTTGAAGAAGCAACAGGATATCTATATAATTGATTTTTTCAACTATAATAAGTTTGAGTATGGTTATTTTAGAGTATCTTTTATACTTTATATCATAAAATATTATATATACATAAGAAATTTATAGACTTTGGCATCATTTTCTTAAAACATCTATTGTTCCTTTCTGTAAAAATCTGCATTAAAATGGCTTGGCCAAGATTCATTGTTTTGAATTATATTGTTCTTCCTTACTGTGGAACATTTTATCTTTTAAAACTGAAGATATATTATAGAACATCTCATGTAATAGCAGTTCACTTAGGAAAGAGCACATATGACTTCCTTTTAATAACAACAATCCATTGTGATCCTTTCCATGTAAGAAAAAAAACACTGCTCAAGTCATACTCTCAAAGTCATACTCAAATTCCATTGCTTTTTTAAAGGATATGTTAAAACAAAAGTGAATATACGCGACAGAAATACCAATTTGATCTGAAACTTTCTTTGCAGATTTTGAATGTGCAGTGCTGGGACTTTAAGTCCTGTGAGTTTTAAAAAGTGTAAATCTTCTTAGTTTTCTCTCATTTTATCTTTGCTTTTCATTCTTATACTTTTATTTGGAAGGAGCATTACTTGTAGCAGATGAAATCCAAAGTTGAGGGGCACCATTTATAAATAAATCACAGTGAATTCAATCTGTTGAGGAATAAATATTATTGTCTCGATGAAATATCCATTTAGAAATACTATGGATGTAGCTCATACTGTAATGAATAATGAAAGGTAGACAATTATTATTGGTGAAAAAATCTTACTTGCATACATACATATATCATTCGGAATATAACAAGACTGAAATCAGCAATAGGAAATAGTTTGTAGGATCAGCCAACATACACCGGGCTACAAGTAGCATAAATTATTTAGACATTTTTCACGGTAGGTATAACTCAGTTTCTCAAAGTACCGCCTAGTTTCCTAAACATAATATTTTTCGTTATGCAATTGTATGTGGTTTTTAAGAGTACACGTGCATGTGCGCACACAAGCAAATAGATTTTTTGGTTTCTTGGAAAGGAAAAAAAATACCCATATACCAAACACTGCATTTAACCCATAGGGAGCTGCAGTGGATTATGGAGGGTTAAAAAAAATAAATTCAGGCTCAGTGGTTGAGATCTGCCAGAGATTGGGCGGCTGGTTGCAGTTCAGTCCGGGGAACAATAGGTACCTGTATTCTGCATGGACTGCTGGGCAAGGACCAAGCAATGTGGTGAAAAGCTTTGCCTACTACGCTGAGGCTTCCTCCGGGAGAATGCATAATGAGAGCCCCACTTTCCCGCGGAGGGAAAACGAGGAACGAATCCCGGCTCTTGCATGGGGAGGGGCCGACTGAGCTTTAATCGTTTCTAACCACCCTCGACTTGGCCTGAACGTGAGGTTCTCGGTTTAGAACTCGGCGGGCTGCCTTTCCCCTTTACTACTTCAGTCAGACACTCTCGCTGCACAAGCAGCACATGCCGCTCCTAGCCTCCTCCAGGCGGGCGCGCGCGCGCGCGCTCACGCCTCCGCCCCCCCACCCCCCACCCCCGCTGGTCTGAGCAAGCAGCTTAAGTGTCACCGCTACAACCGAGCCCAGTGCAGCACCCGTCGCCATGGTGTGAAGAGGGGGCCCCGGGAGATGACAACAACGAAGGAGCTTCGTTCGGCTTTCAAGTTCGGGTAAGGGAGAGTCTTTATTTCCTCCAGACTTTTCGGGTCCTTGAAGAGTAGGGTTTTATCCTAGGCTTACCTTATTTTCAGAGTGAAGCTCTTTGCAAAAGCCCGGATCGTAGGCATCAATTACCTATGTAGAAACTGACTTGCCCCGCTTTTTCGGAGATGAGAACTCTTCGAATTTGAGTGGTTTTTAACATCCGGCAGCCAGAATGGATTCTTTTCTTCTCTTTTTTCCTTTCTTTTTGCAGAGGGGAGGGTATGGTCCCTGGAGTAGAGCGTTTACGTGTTCATTAGAGTTTAGAGTGAAAAATGTCCCTTCGCCCTGGCTATCCGTCCCGTTTTTTTACTTTTTTTACATCCTTGCCTGTCTTGAGGTCAAAGAGTTTTAAAAAATTAATGAACTTCCCTGCCGAGTTCAAATAACGTAATATACATGAAGGGCTGAAGCAGAAGACCTCATGATCTCAGGGATATTTTTCGTGCAGGTGTAAAGTTTAAACTTTAATACGTTGTTTTCTGAGTACTTTATATTAATTGGAAGTATGTTTTTGCATTAGAAAAATGTCAACTGTCTAAAATATCAGCACAATGCAATGTTAACAAAACACATTGCAGAGCATAACAGAAGTAAGCAGGGTTTTATTTTTTTGAACTGCATAAATAAATAATACTGTGATTCTCCCTACATTAGAAGTGTGTAGTAGATTATTGTTAAGCAATTTCCTAAATTCAGATAAATTCATAACAATAAAAAAAAATTGAGGAAAATGCAGTTTGAACCATAAATTCTAAGTTATACCTTAAAAAGATGGCCAAGAATGTTAGCAAAATACCTAAATTGAATTATACAATGAAACAAAAAACAGCTTTAAAAGTCTAATATGTACCTTTTGTTATTTATGATGATGAAATAAAAGCTACAAATTATTATTTGTTAGTTAAAAAAACAGCTAGGACTAGCTACAGCAAACAATCCTTTTAAAAGTCCTAACGGGGTCAGCAAAAGACTATCTCTGATATAGAACTAGTTATTATCTTTTATTGGTTGTAAAATAGAGTAAAGGAGGTAATTTGAAAGCAGTGTGTATTATGATCTGTGAGAGAGCTGCATTATATTCAATCACCCATTTCTAAGTTTCATTTTATAATTATGCAATTGTGCTTCTTCATGGAAAAATAACGTTGAGATTCGGTTTGCTTTGAAACATATTCATTTCAGCTGGAATGCATGTTATTTATTCAACGTGATGCAAGGACAAGAAAATAGCTTTTCCTTGTGGACATATTGTGATGATCTAACCTTTTTAATTTTGATTTTCACACCCCAGAAGATTAAAGAGAAATTTCAGCTCTTTCTATGATTGCTTAAGTCTTTCTAAAAGTTTAAAAGACTATTCTTGGTTGCTATGGCCAGTCTGACCTCTCTCTTTGCCATTTTAGGGACTAAGGCAATTCTTTTTTACATTAATTCCATCTACCTTGATGTATGTCTAAAATTGTGACTAAATGTCTTTGTTTCCAAGTGATAAATGTGGCATGTATTAATCATTTATTAGAAGTAAACACTGCTTTTCCTACTCAAAATACGTTTTGTTCTGAGTTAATGGTATGGAACAAGCCACTCTCAGCAAACAACTATCTATTATTTTAAAGAGCCACTGAAAACTTGGCTCCAGAAGAAGGAAATTGGCATTCACTTTCTCTTTCATCGGTGTTTCGTTTCTGATATCTGATGATGAGACAGCATGTAAACTGAAATGAATGCCTAGCGTTCCATTCTCCAGCCAGATGTATATTAGGTCAATTTTGTATACATATTCCATAATATCCCCCACATAGAGTTTGCCTGCTATTTTATTATCACTGACTGTTCAAAAGATATGTATATAGAAGTATTCTTCTAATAGAGGATCACTGTTATATACTAGTTCATTGAATAGCATCAGATTTTGTTGTTACAAAATATGTTCGCCTTTATTTGCCTAATTCACCTAATATTCGCCTTTGCATATTAGAAAATCTCTTTCAGGTTTTTTAAGATGTTTTTTCTCCCAGTACAAACTGCTTATTGAGGAAATACAGCAGGGCTTCTTTCCCCCCTCTATTAGATGAAAATTACTGGTTTGACTTCTTGTTTGGGTTTTGTATGCCAGGCTAATGTAATAATGATCTCAGGCTAGCAGAGAAAATGATTTAGGAGTTTCAGATGCCTCCTAAAGTATTAAATACATTAATACTTAACTTTTTTTCCTTAAAACAATGAACTAAAATTGCAACTGTAGATGCAGCATGATACCTAATGCGTTATCAATAAAATTTTTGAACTAATTAGCAAGTACACAAATTAATATTTTTAAAGAATATATTTCTTTAACATGCAGGAAGAAGTACATGATTAGTCCCATTGATTTTAGGAGTCCACTCTACATCTAGATACAAGGCATTAGCTAATGGTTTTTAAAACTGATTGCTGTTTCCCTATTAGGCATCAATTGGGAGACCTAAAGTAGTATTTTAATGTTGTAATATGCATTGTCCTATTGAATTATGTTTTATAATTTAAGGAAAGTTTTGTTTAAAGCATTTATAACTGATGTGGCCCTTAATTCTGTTGTATACCATGTAATATTGAAAATTACAATTGAAGGTGTCTGAGATTTGAGATTATTTGAGATGATGCTTCCTCTTTAAGAAGGTCAGTAGATGAAGTCTTCAAAATGTTCAATATAGAAGGAGACAAATTTACCGGTAGTTAATAAATGGCATGCATTAGTCTTCAGATTAACAGACTTGGAAGTTGGGTCTTTTGGAACATGATTCAGTTTTAGATGAATTGGAGTATGTAAGGGGATTGTTAAGGATTATATAGGTAGAATTATGATATATAAAGCTTGAAGTCAAGGAATTTAGCCTAATCAAAACAGAGAAAAAGTCCCTCCAGAGAAAGAAAGGCTCAAGAGAATATAAATTGCACTTTGTTTAAAGTCTGATTACAACTAAACTATAAATTTACTGAAGAAAGCACACTGTTCTAACATGTATTAATGAAACTTATTTGGCAAATGGTTACCTTCAAATATATTTACAGTGAAATAGATATAAATTAAGAAGTTAATAGTATTTTTGGTTGAAAGATTATCAGCATGAAGAAATACGGGATGTCCAAGAAATTCCACATTACAGTCATTTCTCAATATGTAAAGTAGCACAAATTTGATTTGCCCTAGTGAAACCAATGCATGAGGTGAAACAACATTATAAATGTATAAATGTGTGAACTTGCAAATGAAAATATATGTACAAAATGTATGTACTAATGACAGGTATGCATAAAAAAGCACATGCACACACATCCTGTATCAGGGAAATTGCTTACAAAGCTGCATTGACAAATGTATATATTTTAGAAGAAAAATGTGTAAGACGGTATATAGATTTCCATAACATTATCAAAAAATCAGAAAGGGATGAAGAAGAAAGAGAAACAACTTGAAAAAAGATAACTAAACAAATTCAAACTGGATCATTTATTTTTACTTGTGTAAATCAGTGGCTAGATAATAGGCAGTTATTTCCTGATATCAGAAGCCAAAAGGAAATACTTCATAATTAATTGAAACACTTAAAGCTGTTTTTAAATATTTATTGTCACTCTTCTTGACGATGTATGTACATTCTCATATTCTGTATGTTTACTTAAAAATATTAAATGGTACAATTACACTGTCTCTATTAACTGGTGCCAGATACAGCACTATTGATTAACTAACAGAAGGTACTGTTTAAGCATTTCCATTGTCACCTTTATATTGGGCTTTATCAATTGCAATACAAATGTATTTACCACTAATTATTCTTATGTTTTAACTTCCTGTAATTTGTGAACTAAGTTCTCCATTTTCCATTATCTTTTCATTTTTGTAGGCTTGTACTGCCTTCTGCTTCTGCAGTCTAATATTGTTAGGCATATGTGTATTTATGAAACATGTGGAGAGTCAATTGAGTAGGAGTGTGTTAAAGCTCCTTCATTAAATGAAAGCCATATTAAACATTATATCTTGTTAATTTGTTTAATACAACACTACATCCCACGTCTGTGCTTTAGAAATGTTATAAATACTACATCTCAAATTTCTAAAGTCAGATTTATATGTAAACATCTTTGTAACTCAATGATGTTCAAAATGCTATCTCCCTCATTCTCTTTGTCATACATAGCCAAATAAGATAGAACAGAAATGCTGTATTTATTCACTTTCTTAACAGAAGTTTTTTTGTTCACACTTCCAATCAGATATTCATTTTAAGCAGGGCAGTCCTCTTTCCCATTGTTTTGATTGTTCTGTTTCTCCCCCCCCCCCCATCCTTCTTTTCTTCTCCAGCTATTACTTTCAGTTTGTTTTCAAAGAGCATTTTAAAATTTCTGGTTCTCCCAAGCATGTTGATACTAATCTCTCTTTATCGTCAGTGAAGCCATTCTGGCTCCTTTTGTATTGGCACAAATTATATAATTTTATTGAGAAGTTCAATTTTTTATTTTTTTTAACTTTCCAGTTCTGTATTTGTTTTGATTTTTTTTTCCTGCTTATATGATCTGACTTGCATTCTGAGTGTGCAAAGAACAATTCTTTGCAATTGGCTGCCAAGTTAAAACATAGAGCATGATAATGCCCATTAAATATTTAACTAGTATAACTTGAGAAGCCTGGGCAGTACGACATTTCTGCCTGTTCCTTTTTCTAGTTTTACTGCACTTTTGCCCATTTCTTCTGGAATGAGTAAGGCTCCATAAAAAAATGATACAGGCTAGAACACTGGCAAGAAAAGACAGAATAGCTGAAGTAAGTAAATAGTTTAAGTAAAAGTAAGATAATTTCTTTTATATAAAAATGATGAAAAACCAGAATAGTTTTTTCTCATCATTTTTATATAAAAGTAATTATCTTGCTGTGCTATCGCATTACAGATCTTAGTGGTTTGGAATTATTGTCCATTAATGCAAATGAGCGCTATGTTATGTCTAATGCAGTGTTATTGCAAGTTATTTAGAGAATAAAGAGAATTATTGTTTCACAACTACCAAAGACAGATTTTTTCCAAATCCTTCGGTTGATTTCTTCCCCCTCTGCCTCCATCTATACACAAAAACCTAGGCCTTAACTGGATGTCCCATTTTGTGCTAGAGGTTAGAAAAATCCTTTTCTATATAATCATTCCTGCAAATTGTTTTCAGTTTGAAATTCTTACTTTCTTCCTCCTAGCCACAAAAATCCCCAGCCTATGATTTCCTTTTGCATACTTTACTGTATATCTAAATGCACTATACAGAAATATTGACAGTGATGAGCAAACTCGTAGAATGTAGTGGTCTTCTTGTATTGCCCTTTGGCATATTGTTATTAATGTTTCAATTTAGACTATTCCTCTGACTACCAGATGCCCAATGAGTTTCATTAAAACAAGATCTAGAAGGGGAATCCTGGGAAATATTATCAATTCTTCATGAAGATCAAAGCACTGAACTTCTGCACATATCCTTTGAAGCTGATTAAATTGAAATATAGAATATTGTTAGCTGATGGTAGATAATGCTTCCTTATTTTGAAGAACGATTTGAACTTAAGTTCTGCTTGTTGAAGTTTTTATGAATTTATATTTTTCTCCCTAGTCCCCAAAATTAATTATTTGTTTTAAATCAAATATTACTAATAACATTTCTTCTTTATACACAATGTACATTTTTTATTCCGTTTAATATTCATTATCCACTGTTAGTAGTTACAATTTTGAATCTACCATGTTATATTACCATACCTTTTTATACATTGTAGAATTAAGATTTTAGTAAGATGGTTTATTTTTTATGACAACTTTCTTCTAGTAATTTATGTGTTTTATCTTCTCCCATTTTATCAAAATATATATAAATTAGGTTATGCTGGGTTTTGAGCATAATGAAGATTTGATTTGAAATGTTATTAAGGTTCTTTTTAGAACTTTGTTAATTTTGTTGGTTTTGTTGCCTATCCTTTATGTGAACCTAAGCCATTTCTTAATTTATGTTTCAGTCAAATGTAAATACAGAAAATGATAATAACCAAGATTAAATATGTTGTGTAAACATAGTGACAAAGTCAGGAAGAGTAGCAACCCTTTGTTAGCAAGCTGATGGTTTGGTGTTGAGCATAACTGAAGAGCCAACCAAGTAATCCATGTGTTGCCTTTACCCTTTCACCCTGTCCACCTGTATTGATAGGATGGGTTTCTTTCCATTCACTAGAAGAATAAGGTTGGGGCCAAGTTGAATTATAAAGATCAGTTGGTATAGTTATGGATTGGGCATCTGAGGTTTTTTTTGAGGGGTAAAGTGAAATATGACCGTTTTTCACACATATGACAATTGTAGCATCACAATGAACAGATGCTAAAGATTTACATACTTGGCAACTGACATATTTATGATGGTTACTGTGTCTCGGAATCATGTGATTACTTTTCGTAACCTCCTGACAAGCAAAGTCAGTGGAGAAACCAGATTCACTTAACCAATTTAATAACTGCAGTGATTCACTTAACAATTGTGGCAACTCACTTAACAAATGTCTTGCTTATCAACACAACTTTTGGACTCAATTGTTGTAAGTTGAGGACTACTTGTATTGTTGTTAGCCTCCCAGACTTGTGTGTCACAAGGTGGAATCTGTAAAAATCTTTTAAATAAAATAAAAAACATTATAAAGAGGAACTATAACTATACTAATTGAATATACTTACAGTTCAATCTACACAATAAGAAACAATATATTATAATCAGGTCCTTGGTTACAGAGAATATTGTAAGTATATTCAACAGAATACAATCCAATTTTGTCTTTAGAAGATACTTATTAATACGAGAAAGTCATGAACAGAATAGACAAAGTTCTTCTTCCAGATTATTAGGCCTTGATCCCATAAACTATCATATACTATGAAACCCTATCCTTATTTTAATCAGTTCAGAATCTTTTTTTTTTTTCAGTTCGAAAGGTATAACAGGACTTCTTCCAACTCAATGTACAATAAAAATATTATATGAATGAGAATCCTGGACTGAGATGAGAGTATAAAGAACAAGATTGAATATTCTGGTATGTTTTTTATATAATCTTCTTCAGACTTGTGTAAGTTTCATGTAAGTTTTTATTTAGTTTTGTCAATATTTATTCATTTTTATCCTACATTTTTTATTTTTATAAATTACTCAAGGCAATCTACATTTTCCCTCCTCCTATTTTCCCCACAACAACAACCCTGGGAGGTGGGTTAGGCTAAGAGAATAACAGGCCCAAGATCAACCAGCCGACTTTTTTGCCTAAGGCAGGACTAGAACTCACAATCTCCTGGTTTCTAGGCCAGTATCTTAACCACTATTCCAAACTAGCTCTTATTCTAGCTTGTCTCCCATATCCCCTTATCTCATTTGATTACTACTGTAATTCTCCTAATAAAACAATTGTATGAACAAGTGAGTTCAGATCTGTTCTAATAATATATTTGGGTCAAATCAAACATAAATCTCTCCTCAGGATTAGTGCTTCTTTGGCATGAAGATTCCTAATATGATACCAGGTTCTTGTTTCCCAGTAGTTTTGCGGAGTGGGACAACTCACTGTAACCAACTCACCATAGTCAATTCTCTACGGCCAACTCATCACGTGGCCAATTGGCTGCGGTAAGTTGGCCGCATTGACTTAGCCACAGCGAATTCACCATGAAAAGTTGTCATATATCCGTAGTTTTAAGGGCATCCTCATAGCAACTGTAGTGGCTGTTCCAGAGAAGAAAAGAGAAGAACACATACTTGTTCCATTCTGTAACCCAGTGTTTCCTATCATGCACTCGAAGATATAGTCTGAAATACTAATATGTAAATGAACATCACTGGGTAAATAGGGATGAATGACTTAGTTTGTTTCTTATGTCTGCATGTATTACTTATAAGACAGTAATACTAAAATGTTGTTTCTCAGAAAACAATGCATTTTATTTTGTTTGAAAATAAAGAATTTGATACTTTTTTGAGCAAGAATCATGTCAAAATATATAAAAAAGTAGTGTCAAGATCAAGACAAATCAATTTCTCTCTATTCTGAGCTATTATAGCACACCTATAATATTGTGACCAGTTCTGGGCTATGTTTTAGGAAAAGTACTGACAACATATGCAGAGAAAAATAGCCAAGATGATAAGGGACCTCAAAAGAAAAAAAAATATAACGGACTATTAAAGATATCGGGTAGGCTTTGCAGGGAAAAAGAAGTCTGCAGTATATATGATAGCTCTACAAAGTTGTCATGGAGAAATTCAAAGTTGCTCCAGATAGTAGGATAAGTAACAGTGGGTTTAAACTATGAAGAAATTTTAATTGGACAAATTCCTAACAGCAATACTTATTTAACCATGGAACAAATTGCTCTGTGAAGTCATGGATTCTCATTTACTGGAAGTATTTAAACAGAGTATGCATGGCCAACTTTTAAGGATGTTGCAATAGTGGATTTTTGCACTGGCACCACAGGGATTGGTATAGTTCAGTGGTGTCAAACTCGCGACACAGCCCGTGACGTATTACAACTTTTTTCCTTTCACTAAAACAGGAGTTGGGGTGGCCAGCATGTGACGCATCTGGCCCATGGGCCATGAGTTTGACACCCTGGTATAGATGTTCTCTCAGGTAACTCTAAACCTTCTATTATTTGATTGTTTAGAGGCAAACTTGATGTAATAGCATTCATACAATTAATACTTACATGAATGTTGAAAATTCAATTATAGGCATTTTGACAGCTGATTTGGATTGAATACTTGTGTGTAAGGAAGATGATAATGGTGGTGATGGTACCATTTGATCCAAACATCAGCTACATATTAGCTTTAGGGAAGCTATGCAGAAGATCATATTTCTTAAACATGTACTAGGAGATCAACAGTTAAGTGATGACAGAAGAGAGAAGATCTCAATGTTGTTTAGCAAAATATGAAAAGTTATAGAAGACCAACTTAAGTCCTTGTTGCTCCATAGTCTGCTCCATAACTACCATTAATATTTTGCTAGTAGCATAAAGTATTAGTAAGAAATTAAATTGCAATACTGTAGCTTATGACATATCTGTCTCCCATGTCACAATTTTAACCTGTTCTGTTTTAACTCAGTTCTTAATGTAATGGTTTTCTAGAAAAGTAAAGTAAAGCTAGTAAAGCTCAGTATCAAATTTGGTAACTGTAAGTGCCTTAGAAAATAACAAAATCAACCATTAGTAGACCTTAAGGACAACATTAAAAGGATAGCTGAAAGAAGTGGGAAATATTTCCTGTCACTGCAAACATTACCAATCTTTGTACAAGTTGGTCATATTGATGTCTAGAAAAACAAAGATTTTTCATTCAAATGAATTAAAAATTATGTTTCCACATGAAAAAGTCAGAATTGTGACATATGTTCAAATTACATTCTTTATTATGGATTGTCTTTAGAGTTACAGATAAGAGGCACTATTTTGCAGTGGTTCCATTTTTTTCTAAGTGGGAGATTTCCCATCCCAGTGATGGGACAGAGTGGGATTTTGGCTGTCCTTGGCTGTTCAATATTTATATGAAACTTAGGAGACATCATCCATTAATTTAGGATGAAATATTAACAATATGCTGTTGATATAATTACACACCCAGATAAATCTGACATGCATTGGAGAATTTGACTTCATGTTTAAAGATTTGAAAAGGAGCGTTGAATGGAATGAAAGAAGATGAAATTGAACTCTTGCAAGACTGGAATGCTATCCGAAAATGCCTCGTTGTCAGTCAGCTCGTATTCTTAGTCTGAATGACTTTGCGGCATTTAGATTTTGGATAGGTTTCTGAATGCAATTCCAAGAGTTGGTTTTAACTTATAAAACCATGACTCCCAGAGTGTGCTATGGTGTTCTGGCACCCCACACTAAACTCTCAGGAGTGCCGTAGAATACTTCAGTATTTAATAAAGGGAAATGTTAGAGTTGACTGTGATGCCCCAGGATGCCCTGGCATTCCATTTGGATGCTGGGGTACCATGAAAAAGTCACTGAGATGCTAAGGGAAACTGGGAAAGTTTGGCAATCTCTGTTATAATGATCAACATGCTTGTGTCCCACTTAGTTTGTGGCTTGGGTAGTCCCTACTCTGTGGGCTTTCGGGAAGGTGTAAACCAGCATAAGAATGTAGTGTGTGGATCATCATTAGGTTTAGTTGAGTGTCAGCTTTTGTTAATCTTTTTATCAAAGGAATAAAACTTTTAAAACTTCATTATTTTAAAATTTAATTTGTAAACTGTTGGGAGTTACACTAAAATAAATAGTATATATTGGTGCTGTAAATAAGTACACCCAGCTATTTTCTGTCATTTCATGCTTTGATAACACCAGCTATTGAATATTATTGTTATTGTTGCATATTTTATGTGAACTTTTTTATTTTCTATTTTTATTAAAATTATTTTTAACTTCCTAAAAAGGTGTATTATATTGTCAGATATTTAGTTTCTATTTATTAAATTTATTTATTTATTAAATTTATATTTATATTTGTCACCCATGGCGACTCAAGGCGGCTTACAAAATATAAAAACCACATTTAAAAACAGTAAAAACTAATAAAAATTAAATGAATTAATGTAATAAAATTACTCCCCCACCTCCCGCCCCAGTGACAGCTGATCACATGATCACATCACACCCATTTAATGGGCTCCATCCCGCTCTGGGTTCCCCAGGCAGAACCAGGTCTTCAGCACATTCCGGAAGAGAATTAGATTCGGGGCATTTTAGGACATTTATTCTTTTTAAATAGAAATCTGTGTTTTATTTTGTAGGAGCAATACTTAATATCAGAACTTTCCTCCTCTTCTGAAAGAATTTACATTATTTCCATTTTCATTACGAATTACTTTTGAATTTCTACAAAACATTTTTGTATTTCATAGCAAATTGTTTTCCTTCTAACATACCTTCTGACTGTTAAGAAAATTAACATAAGTGAAGATAATAAATTAAACTCTCCAGTATACACAAACATGTTATAAGCAGCAGACTTGATGTCGATGTTAAGAATAAAATATTCTGATATGGTTAACTTTCTTAACTTTTTCTTTCTTCCCAGCCCCCACCGCCCTCAAAATCCTTGGTTATTTGTATTTCTTTCTGATCATCCTTACCCATCTTGCATTAGACTCCTGAACTGCTCAAAATGATGGGATCAATAGCAGGTTCTCCTTTCTTGATCTAATTGGTCAGGCTGGTACTGGTTGTAGTTTGTTTGTTTATTTATTTATTTATTTATTTATTTATTTTAGCTTGTATGCCGCCCTTCTCCCAAAGGACCCAGGGTGGCTCACACAGATAAAAACAAACTAGAGACAGTTAAAAGACAACAATAAAAACATGAG